>NDFZ01004084.1:0-13568 GCA_002192655.3 Mamestra configurata
TACTATCCACTACTTATTGAAATCTATCAAAAAAACCGAAAATAGAAAAAAATATAAAAGGTTAGGTGCCAAGTTCACACAGGTCAAAATTAGCCCGAGACAGAGAAAAATAGCTCAAGGGAAAAGAGGCCCATAAGCAGCAGTGATAAAGTTGAAAGATACATAATTAGGTGGGCATGTGGATAAAAAATATTTCAATCCATTCAGTAGTTTCTTTGAAATTCTTAAAAGACATACATTGTATACTTACAAACATAAAAACACTTAAGGTCAATGTGGACAAGTCCGTCTACGGGGCTATTCCGTATACATGCATTTACTATTCATTCCAGAATAGTTACGCTATTACTGGTTTAGTCGATAAAACAGGATCAGTTTTTAGTTCCAACTATGATTCATAGATACAGCAACGTTGTCTAAAAGACTAAAAAAAATAGGTTTGAAATTTAGTGAGCTACGAATTCGAAACTCCAAGTGTTGCGTGCTGCCGTTTCTTATAAGGTAAATATTCAATTTTACAATTTACGAGTTTCTGAGTATGCATATCATGTAGTTTAATAAGTGTTTCAAAGGATTTTTGTATTTGATTTCAATAAAAACTAATAGATACAGAAATAATTTATTGTTATTAAAAATTGTATCCTCAAAACGGTCAAGTGGGAAAATCCGTCTAATATCAAAGAGGCTAAATCGTCATATACCGGAATTACCCCATTGCAGATGTCGTCAACCTTTTTCATCCTTCCTATTTTTAGTTTTTCCTTAAGTTGACCAGAAAAACTTGTGTTGTACTATTGTTATTTTTCTCTAGATCTTTTAAACAGATTTGTTGGCATAAGCTATGGTCAATAGGTAACTAACACTAAAACTAGTGCTGCTACCCGTTTACCCGTGAACGTTGAAAAATCAAGAACCCTACAACTTTGAAGTATGCATCGTTGAGTGTGTTCCATTTTAAAACAAATAAATGTCATTAATATAATATTATGCCATTAAGAATAAAACCATTTATTTTCAGAAAATGATTTTTAATACAATGTGTGAAGTGCAGCGTTGTTTAAAATTGTAAAGCTCTTATACCTAACCATTTCATAATTAATTTTCCTTATTTTTTTTTTTTAAATAACCCTGTTTTTTTAATCTCAAAAATAAGGTAGGCGTATTTCAGTGTACCTGAAAAGTGAACTGATAGTGGATGAGTGTAAAAATATTCAAATTAGTTTTCAAACTTTTTGGAAAGATTCAAAATCCCTGGTTATAAAAATAGGCCGGATTAGTCCCCAAAAAAGAATTTATAGTGTTACAAAACATTTTTCTTCAACATCTGCATTTACTTGTTTACAAATTGCATACTTTGATATCACGGCGTAATTCTAGGAAAATTTGCTACTAGACGGATTTGCCCTATTCATCGGTAAAATCCGTCTAACGACTGATTAAAAAAAAAACATTTTAAGTTACATATGGAGAGCTGTTCTGCTGTTTCGAATGGATGTGTATAAAAGACAACAAAATTCTTTATCGCTTACAACCATCACAATTATATAAAAGTAGTTAAGTGTACCAGTTATAGTAAATCAAATTCAACTTTCAAAAAAATATGACGGTTTTGCCCACCAACCTACCTACCGTATAGTTACTTCTTCAGAAGGCCCAATACACTGACGTGAATATTATAGGTATAATCCCAACAATATCATAATTATGTTTTATATACTTAACATCCCCCAACATAACAAGCTCATGACTTATATGGTGTCAGTTATATAAAGGGTGGCGAAAATTATCTTTGCCCGGAGCGGCTACATACCTAGCAAGATCAGGCCCTGCTACCGAATTAATCAGGTCATACACGCTAAACAATGTGATGGCATGCAAGCTTGCGTTCATTGAATTTGGATGTGATAGCGGCGATGACTAAGGGCGATGGCAACCGATAGTTACCAACCCTTGACAGAGTAAAATTGTCATAGTTTAGTTACATAGTAAACAAACGTTTCGACGACCGTATCTTTTGGTACTATTTAAACTTATAATACCAACTGTCAATCTCATTCTTATCTGTTCAGTTGAGCATCACCGGACGTATGCAATCTCGGACGCGAGTTGAAACAACGCGTGCCACCTTTATTTCAGTACCTACTACAAAGTCCTCATTATCATTTTTTCAATAACGTCATTTGAAGTAGGTTCCTATAACGTTCGATGACCCTTACTGATTCATTTTATTATTTACTAGCACGGCGCCCGCGACTTCGTCCGCACGGATTTAGTAGCTAAACCTCAAACTTCAACGCCCCCTGTACCCCTTTTAAAAGTTAGTTTTGGAAAATTAAGCACAACGATTATCATTAAAGTCTGTCTAGCCATTTCTGCTGGTGATTCTGTGGTCTCAGGATCAGCGCAACTGTTCACTCTATTCACCCCGTTAGGGGTTGATTAGGCAAAAATTGTTAGATCTATTTCAATTATCCTACTTTTAGACTGTGTATACCAATTTCCACGTAAATCGAAGCAATAAATAATGTCTTTCCCTAAAAACCCTAAAACAAATAAATCTTTCAGGAGGAAAGATTTATTTGTTTGTTATAAGTAGGTACCTACTTAATAACATTAATTTAGATTTGTGTTTCGGTCCGTTTTTTTTTTTGTTTTTATTTAATGCTATGTATTTATATCCTTAGTTTGGCTGGACATGGTATTTCACAAATTAACAAACAAACTTAAATCAATGGCAATAAAAATTGGAGAGAAGAAATTAATTGCTTTTATCTCTTCTGATTTTTCGTCGAACGGCCTATTTTTCGAATTCTTTTACATTGGGTTCTACGTAAGTATTATCTATTTAAATAATAAAAATTGCACCGGGCGCCCATGGCGCGCAAGTTCAAAATATTATCAACGTACTCAGGTACAAGGTTAAAGCGTTATCCACAGATGCTTTTATGAAAACACTTGGGTACCTAAGTTTGAGAGCCGACAGAGATGAGTGTAAGTATGAATTTAGTATAATTTTCTTCGTCTAATGTCACCGTTTAAATATAAATTAATTTATAAATACCCTAGGACCCAGGGCCCCAATGCTGATCACGGACCTACCTATCCTACCTATATATATGATAAAGTACCAACTTTGATCCTGTGTAGCAACCTACTTAGTACCTACCTACACGTCCAAGATGTTTTTTTTTTCTCATTGACTCATCGAGATTGTTTATTTATCCATTCTCTTAAAAAAATACTAACCTTTAGTCCTCGAAGAATAAAGTCTTCTTTTAATTATTGCAACATTTGGTCAACAGAAAACAATCACAACTTTCCGTCTTCGCGATTCAAAAGTAAATAGTTTGTCAGACTATAGTAGGATTCACAAAGACCGGTCGATGAGTGGTGCACTTTATTTTATACTGTATACGATTTATAAATAAAAATCTCCTTTCGAAAGTGTTGCCAGCAATAGGTAACATTTTATCCTTAAAACGTACTAATATTATAAATGCGAAAGTGTCTGTCTGTCTAACTATTATTTTTTTACGTATTATCTAAATTGCTGAGTTTCAAGAAAGAAAAAGCGTTTATTTGCTCTGGACACAAAGCATACCATCAAGAAACGTATAGAAACAAAATGAGGAAGATTCCTCAAGCTTGTGTAGCTACCGAGCTGGGAAAAACATGACATTTAGATGAAACATTGCACTCAGTCTGTGACTTGGAACGTAGGGTAGGTACTTTAATTCCGGAAGTATATTCCTTTGGGATAATAAAACTCACTATTCGCAGTTCAAACTAGTTACATATAAAACTGTCAACAGCATCGGAAAATTTCACCATAAATAAAAAAAAAACCTTAAAACCGTAAAGTTTATAAACTAGGTAATTACTAAAAATCTCTTGACTGAACTGAGGAAAAAAACCTTCAGCAAACTCTTTTTTTACTGCCAAAAGCCGGGAGATCTTTAGTGTGGTAGCACTGGTTGTTCTCTGTCAACAGCAACCAGTCACTGAATGTTGGTGCTGCCAGCCTGAACTACGTTTATGACATTTTGGCACACGGTACGATTAGTTGATTTCGTTATACAGAGTGAATTTTTCAAGTGTGCGTGGAAGGTCAAATCTGAAACAATGAGGAATAGCGAAAAACAATGGAGGGAGTCTCGAGCCCGATTTTGATGAAAACTAAAACTGTATCATTGGATTTTTGAAAAATCGGTATTCCTAGCTAAAAACCGAGCCTGTTGATTTTGGCAGTAAAAAAACACATTCTGTATTGCATCATCCGAAAGTGTCGCTAATAAAGGTCAAATTCTGGAAAGTAATCAAGTCATACTTGGCAAACTAAATGAAAGCGCTGATTTTTAACTAGTTACTTTTTTAATTTATGACCTTATTTACCTAAACTATTTTTGATATTTTTTCAAAATTCCAATGATGAACGTTGTAAATTCTCGGGCTCATTAATGATGAAAATTAAAACTGCATGATAAGATTATTGTAAACTTTCAGTCACAAAGGGAATAGAACCTTTGTAGAATAGTCCCCCGCTTTTTTTTTAAGGATGGGAAATCATCAAATTATTTCTTCCGCTCTCCTTATGCTGCTGATCCCGGTCGACTGAAAATATTATGTAGATTTTTGACAGTTGTTTGGCAGTTTGTAGATTTTATACAATAGATTTCATCGCTTCTGACTTTCCGTAACGAAACCCCATTAGGTACTGGGTTATGAGGTCAGATAGGCAGTCACACCGACTCCGACCCCAGCATAATTGGGAAAAGGCTAGGCAGATTCTTATTCTCCGTTTTGAGAATAAATTCCGTCACGGAAAATTAGAATTGATATTTTGTAACTGGCAACACTAAAGTTTTGCTTGACTGTAGTACTGTACTACTGCTGTCACCAGCTGTCACTGTCATTGTGTTTCCAGATTTCGTGTTTTCGTCTGTTTTTGTCGCACGCTTGCTTTTGAAAGCAAGTTAAAACCTGAATAGAATTCTTTCTATAAGAAGGCAGTCGGTAACTTTCGTCAGAGAATTACGTAGAAGCTAAGACTGAGCATCTAACTAGTCCTTCTATTCAATTCTGGATCCACCGCTGTTTAATAAAAATGAACCATGGTGAATGTTATGAAAGGCGTCCTCGTCGAATGGTATGTAAACAATTCAAACAACGAATTAAATTTCTATTCATTTTATTTAATCATGTAAAAACAAGTAACATACAAACTTCTTTGACGAGGGTCTAAACCTTTTTGTTAAATTAATAAAAATATTGTTAAAGAGGTTAAAGGTACTCTTGGAGCGAACGCTTCGAGATACTCCTGTTATGTTTCTATATAATCCAAGTCTGCTGGGATGTTGAAACTTTGATCTATTACATCGTTTTCCGTTTGAAACATATTTTTAATATAAGACTTCAGTATATAAATGTTTTCGGTCCATCTGTTTACTGCTGATTTTAAATCCTGAAATAATGTTTTTTAACTTCAGTAGTATCACCTTCACAATATGATTGAAAACACAATTCAATAGATGTTTGAATCAAAAGAAATAAAACCCCCAAAGAAATAAACCAAAGTCTAATAAGGAATAAAACTCCCTCCTGCTGATGCTTAAAAGAAATTTCGGATAAAATTTCCATTATGGACCGTCGATTTGGAAGTTCACATTTTTTTTGTAGGTAATACTCATAAAAATATAAAGCTTTTTACGTATTTTGAAGTTGCGGAAATCGCGAACACATCAAAATTCTTTATCGAAATGCTATCTTATTAACCTTTTGAACGCCATTGTCAGGTATACATGACAAGCAAGAAATTTCTCCTTGTGTCTTTGAAATTATTATTAATACACCTAGTATAAAAATGCCGCACTTAAAACTTTAAACATGGATAGTACCTCTGTCTCCGTCTTCAATTGAGCTATGTATTCAGGGTCCGAGTCCCTGTATCTTTGCAGTTCCTTCTTAAGGTTTTCTTCTTGTTTCTCAATACTTTCTAACGTTGACAGCACTTGAGTTCTTTCTTCACATTTTTCTCTTCCAATCTATTGGTAAGTAGAAGTAATGACTTACAGAGTAGTAGAGACTTAGAGAGAGTGAGTTTGGTTTGGTATAAGTACCCAATAATCAGAGATCGGAATAGGTTCAAAACGCAATAAGTAATTTGCAATTTCTTAAATCCCGGGATACAATCGTCATGTTTATGATTCTGGGATTTTACAGAAAATATTATCTGCTCTATGTTACTTACTTCCACGAACATTAGGTAAATAATATATGCATAATGCAAATTAAGTATATTATTAGCAGAGATCGGAATAGGTAGACACCTATTCCGATCTCGGCTAATAATATACTTAATTTGCATTGTAATGTTATATGTTACTTGATAACATAAGGAAAAGTACTGTAAAGTGTACAGTATTTCTACTAATACATAATGTAAAGTATTTACATACAGATTCAGTTGTAATTAAGTCCTCAGTTTTTTTCAATTTCTTTGAGCAATCCTCTACTTCAGTTTGTAACTCGCGCAGTTTTCTTTTCTTTGCATTCTTTGCTTTGCTGTAATATACAAGAAATAGATGGTACAGACGCCAGCACATCAAGCTACCCGAAACTGTCAAATTTTCCCAATCAACCTGGAACCTAATGCTTTAGCGATAAAGTTGAAAATCTACTAAAGAAATTTGACAGATTGCTGTAGCTTGACGTGCTGCCGTCTGTACTTAATTTTAAGAAGTGCATGACTTCTTATCTCTTATCTCATGAATGAACGGTGAGGCCCTGTCGTCACGTTCCTTTGTCAGAAATTTATAGCAGTAGTCCAGCGAGTACCTACGGGAGTGATATGAAGATTCGAATAACATTATAACTTTACGAGAGCTACGCCACTTCGAAAACTGCTATATCAAATGACGTTGTCACGAACACGCTGAATCTGCCCCGATTGATGGTAACATCTTTGCCCCTTGTTACACGGGACTATAACGTAACTGGCGCAATGTACCCTGTACGTGGGTTGGTTGTGGTTGTGGTGGTTGGTTTTATTATTGGGCGCAATGTGGATTGCGCCCAATAATAAAACCAACCAAACTGTAGGTGAAGAAGATGCAGGAACTTGATATTTTCCAAATCCTAAGTAGGTAGGTAGGTAATATTATAAACGCGATACGTAGTGAGTTTTTTCTTTGTTACGCTCTCTCGCCTAAAACGATGGCGATGACACCGGTTTTGATGAATTATGGTACCTACCTACAGATCTCTATTCCTGAGATGGAATCCTGGAGACGGTTTTAGACAATTTGTTTTGCGTAAAAAAAACTTGAGTACCACTCGCATTCAATTTTACTTAAAGCCGCGGCCAACGCTAGTTTATTATAAAACTTTTAAATAATTCCCACAACACCATTTGCAAAAGTAAAAAAAGAACACAGTAGTGATATTATATTTCAAATAAGTACTTACCTAGGAAATGACCAGAAATATATGGAAGTTCCAATTTTCTCAGAGTCCACAAGATGATCATCCACTAGGTTTTGGACTACCTCTTTGACTGATTGCATTGTGATGCCCTTCTCTTTTGGTGCTATCTTCTCTAACTCCTGTTTTTGAAAAGTTCATAATATGTTTCTTCAGATAAAATTTTAGTATAACGTATTAGTATGGTTATGCCAAATGAAGACGACTATAGCCATATCAAATTACAAGCACTCATCATGTGAATTCTACCTTCATTGATTTCAGGTTAAAATTAAAATAATTGTAACAATAAAATATAGTAAAAATATTAAAAAAAAAAATTGTGGACCTTCACAAAATATATAAAATATTCACCTTCAACTGAAAGAAATCTTTACTATTATGGAATATCTCCAACATCCTTATCTTCTTTTCTTCAGCACTCAAACCTCGTTTCTTTGACATTTTGCTTACAGTGACCCGGCTATGAAACAATTCCTACTCCACCTCGACGAGACGTTGGCTCTGGGCAGGAAGTTTATTCTTCAGGACCTGGACGAAACACATCTGTTTATATCTGCAGATATAGTGGAGACACTACAAGCTCGAGTGGATGATTTGATGGACCAGCTCAGCATACCAGTACATGATAAAGGAATTTAAAAATGGCTTCAGGTTTAAGAGGTAACAGGGACACAGAGAGGAGAAAAATTCTCGATGATGCTGCAAGGAAACGCAGGGCTAGAAAAGCAGTTGAGGCTCTCGAGCAAGACAATTTCCATGAAGACCCACATGCTGACCTGGTTATGTCGAAGAAGGTGCCGAAATTCGCAGATTCCAATGAAAAGCCAACAAGAAAGAAGAAGACCAAAAGTGCAGAGTATTATAAGATGCGATTTCGGAAGACTTTCGCGCAGTTAGTTGAGGAAGATGCGAGTTTTAGACCTGACCCGCCGAACTATCTGTCTGCGCAAGTTCCACCTTCTAAGTAAGTACCTACTTACATACTAAATTAAATTAATATCACAATAAATCTGCGTTTTGAATTAGGTAACTGGCAGCTATATTCAACTTTCTCACAAACTGATACAAAAGGCAGGAATCGATTGTGGACTAGCCAGTCCGGGTCAGCTCCCAGTCGAAACAGATGCAGTCCCAGTCCCCATACACCTGGAGAATAATAAAACTTTGACTAAATAGGTACCTAAACCTATATAAGTCGGTTTGTTGTCAACTGGTGGTTAGTTGAAAGGCTATTAGCAAAGCTCTAGTCTTACTATGACGTGCCCATGCCATCCAATTCCAGTGATGTAAAAGAGATAGTGCTATTCGCTATGTATAGCTCCGTCTGTCTCTTAGATCGGAATCATGATCGTTTTAAGACTTCATAGTATCCCCTGAGGCTACTAATATTATAAAGAGATAGTGCAGTTTTTGTATGTATGTACCTATGAATCAGAAATCTTTTGGAAGGTACCTACATTATTCCAAATTGACGAGGGATTTATTACTCTAATTATTCAATCCGAGCAAAGCTAGGACAGGTCACTAGTATTGTATATTGGCTAGTATTGAACTGTAAATCAAAAAACCTTCCTGTCTTTGTAAAAAAAATATCCCAATCCTAATAAAAAATACTGATTGCACAATAGGAAAATATTATTATTTTAGCCAAGAGCTCCTCGGCGCATTATTAAGCTTTCTTATCGGAATAAAAATTGTCCCCCGCCATGATGCATCAGAACGACATCAGCGCCTCTAACGATGGCTAATGTACCTAACTATTTTAAGATATGATCAAAAAATGAAGTAAACGTGTGTAGCAATCTGGCCATACTATAATATCATGATGTGGGAACTATGGAAAGCGGGTATTTTCCGTCGGCTACATCATGAAGTGATCTATTCTGTGATATTGCAACGACATAATTTTGTAATATGTGTGACTTCATAATTTTAAAATACTAAGACGTTTTGACAATACGATTAAAAATTATATTATTTCGTGTTTTCAGATTTCCCGATCGACATTTCTGTGCAGTTTGTGGTTTTCCATCGAACTACACTTGCATACCTTGTGGAGCACGTTACTGCTGTGTCCGCTGCTTGGGAACACACTTAGACACGAGATGCCTCAAATGGACTGCTTAGTTCTGTAGTAGTAATAAAGTTTAGTAATTAAAACTATGTGACTTAAAACTATCTTCATTTCATTTGTAAGAAACGCAATAACTAAATGTTTCCCGCTAAAATACAAAATTGTCCAAATTCGAAAGTTGGTTGTTCCAAGTTTAAAATCTGCTTTTTGGTCATGTTTTCCATGATTCCATAGAGATTTCTTTTGTTTTCCTTACTAAATAAGATATTGGAAAGAACAAAATGTGATTTTCAGTACCTATCTAAATTATAATGTGTGGTTCAATAATTATGTGAACATTAATAAAATAATAAAAATAACTTAGTTAACTAGGCTTCAGCGCCATCTAGGGGGCAATAGCGGTATTGCTAACAATTAATAGTCATCTCTGAAGTGTTGCTACTGGCCACAAGATAGCAGCACACGTCATTATGGCAATAATCATCATATATGCGTTTAACATATATAGCAATGCAAAGCATGTACAGTCAGCAGAACACCGAAAGTCGACAAAACAGCCAAAGTATAGGTACCTACGTATACTTTAGCTGTTTTGTCAACTTTCCTCATAGGTACTCATTTACCCATATAGCTAAAAGTTCGTAAGATGGTCATGCTTTAAAACTTTTAAAGATTTTAATTTAAAGCAATTTATATCTCATTACCGTAGTCTGTAAAAGTGATGATATTCGGCCCTAGGCCCTAATTAGTCATTTACGTGTTTGCTTATTGAAAAGCAAAACTCTTGACATGTCAAAAGGGTCAAAAAAACTTCAGCAAAAAATTCTTAAACAAAATGCAGTCGTTATTTGGCCATGAGACCCTCACTATATCATATCGATATTTTTATTATTACAATAGCATTTGTGAAATCGGAAGTAGGGTGGTATTGAAGCATCTGTCAGTTATACAACAAGGCTGTTATCATCCAGGTGGGGGGGAGATAAGTAGACACGTGCCTATAGAGTCAACATGCAGTGGGGCCGTGCCTAGAGCAACCCTCATTATGTCTGGCCCATAGAGCCGGTAGGTACCTACACATCGAGCCCTTACAACCAACTTATCGTAAGCGACATGTTTTTGAAAAACTCGTTTCGTACTTATCTTAAACTATAGATATCTGATATAAAAACGTATTTTCGGATAAATACCGCTTTTGATAAATCGGCGGTATTAATAGGGTTCGACATATTCTTCTGACTTCTTTCATTAGGTACCTACTGACTGTTTCTATGGATGGATCAAAAACAATACTGTGGTTAATGGAAAACTCTGTGGTTTGTCACAAAGCCCTTTCGACCTACTATTTCAATACGTAGACATTGTTGGCACTGCTTTCTCAGTAATCAGGCTACTTGCAGAGGAGCTCGTGGCACATCGTGGTCGATCCCAAAGCCCCTGTCAATGTCATTAAACCCCCAAATTATTTTATTGTAGCTCTTTTTTAACATCAGCTATAACATAGCTAACGCTGGAGAGCACGTACTAATTCCATGCATCACTGCAGATCAGATATCTGACGGTAAAAGTAGGTACCTACCTATCTGCCTAATAGAAATCCTAAAAAGTACCTAGTAAAGTGCTCACTAAGAAGGTAAGACATTTTTTTCCTATGTTGAATTCTTTTCTTTGCACTGCAGATCGCTAAGCACTTGATGAAAGGTAAATAAAACATAATGTTTAACTGTGTACTTCACTTCTTTTATTTTTCTGTTTTATTTCTAATTATATATTTCAAATATTAATGCACCATCGGAAACTACGTAAGTAGGTAATACGTCTTTTTATTACATTTCATTTAAAATTTTCAGCCGCTGAAAGTAGGCTTTTTGCCATATGAAACGGCATTTAGAGTCAAGGCTACAAGTAGGTAAACAATGTCAAACCATTTAACAAGACATGTAATTTTTAAAACAATCTGTTTAAGCTTATAATTTTCTCGTCAGACTTAACAAATGTGATGTTTTTATCTTAAAATTACTTTATTTACAATAATTATTGTATCACAATACAGGATCAACCGATCAAGGCATTTTCAGAAAAAAAAAGAAACATACAAAAGAAGAAACAGGTGAAACTAAATGTAAAATCAAATTATGAAAAATAAACTTGTCTTTTACTCATGCATACTATTTAGTAAACCATAGACATAGGTATTCAACCATAATCATTATAAATAGATTCCTAATTCAAAATTTCTATAGCGAATTTGAATTTAGAATCTGCTGGTCCGTTTTAAAAAATAATCATAATGGTTAGATTTTTTCAAATGGATAAGCCTGATTATGTTAAAGGAAAAATAAGTACCTATACTTAAATATTTTCAGTTAAAAACGTGCTATGCCTTGACACAAAACAGTTACGACCACTACCTACTTAATATTTACATTTAAAACTACTATTTACAAAATGCAACATTTGTCTTAAAGTAAATAAAAATTATACAGTTCTCACTTAAATTACTGACTCGATTGTAATAAATATATCGTATTAAAGCCATAAATACATAGATTTTACACAATTTTCATTTTAGTTTTTCGCCTTATAATACTGGACTGAGGAATGGTAAACATTATTTGAAACGCTTTTTATTTTCTCAAAATACTTTTCAATGGGAAAATCATTACAATTATTTCTAAAGTACCTACTGGGTATTATTGGAACATGAAAATCTTAAACCATAATGCCAGCCCTAACTTTTTTTTAAATTTAATTACATATTAGTAGGAATCGTTAAAACCCGAGATCTGTCAAAGATGAACGGAGATGAATTAGGAACATAATAATTTGTACTGGGCCGATTTTCTAATGTTAACTAAGTAGTAATAAACACAATAGAGAATCGACTGTGTATGAATTGCAGAAGATATCTTCAAGATGGGAAAAGTTGATGATAATTTTAATGATTAAGTAGGTGTCCGATATAAAAATAAGTTTATCTAGATTTATTTATGCTTGCATGCCGAGTGTTCAAATTCAATATAGTCATCGACCATAATTATTGCACCCAGACAGTTTGAGATTCATAATTATTCAATGTTATTAGATCGTTAAGCTTTGCTATGTGTAGGAGAATTTTAATAATATAAAACTGCTCTCTACTTTCATCACTTGCGTCCTTACTCTGTACCTATTAGGTATCTCTATTTCTTAATCCTTAGGAATTCGACAGAAAGTGTCTTTTAAAAACATTCCAATATAATAGATACATAGTTATTATTTTCCATTACCAATATTATTGTCGTTTTTGTACTAACTTAGCGCAAAAAGCTTCGTAGGACGGTTTTAATTGAAACACGGTAACCATAATCGGTCTCTGACGATTAAGTATTTTTACATAATATTTTTATGTAAAAAAACCTCAAGATTCTAGTCCTCTTTTCTGTACTTATCATACAATATTGAAGCTGAAACCAAGATGTTAAATTGTATCTCAGTTTCGTATTTCAATACTACTACTTTAGGGTCTGCCACATAGGATAAACAATCCAGAAACCGATTACGATTTAACAAAAAATTAGTTCGATCCCTTCAGTCCCAAACGTTTCACGCGTCGTCCTTCTTCTTTCTGAGCTTCCCCTCGGTGTGTATGGTGTGCGTGACCGCGTCCACCGCCGTGCTGAGGTCGGCCTCCGGGTCTATCGTCGCCGACAGCGCCGCGATGTACGCGCACGCTATCCGCAGAACTGATAACTTAGACAGCTTCTGGTTGTGGCTGTACGCGGGAACTGACCGCCGCAGCGTGTCGAAGGCGGCGCTTATCGTGTGAACTCTCGTTCTCTCCCTCGCGTTCGCTTCTATTCTCCTCTCTCTCGTCATGTTCTTGTAATTCCTCTGTTCCCTAGGCTTCGCTTTGTCTTGATAAGGCTCTACGACTCCAGGGTGTGGGGGGACCCTCGGTGGTCCAGGAGGGCCGGGTGGTGGCGGGATCGGTGGCGGTGGGGGCTCTAATGGCCTCCGCCGCTGCCTCAAT
>NDFZ01004084.1:14380-51956 GCA_002192655.3 Mamestra configurata
GTTAGCCTCCTTTTTGACTAAAGATAGGGGCTCTCTCTGCGGCTCCTCGGTGAAAGACCAGGGCCTGAAGGGGCTTGCTGATGTGTCGCTTTCGGGGCTAGTGAGGTCTTCTGTTGAGTTGAGCCGGATGCGTTTCTTGGGTGGCTGCAAGCGGGTGGGCGTGCGGGGTCGCTTGGCGCGCGACTCGGGCTCCACCAGCCGCACGCCCGAGTCATCAGAGTGCGCCGGGCCCGAGCACGAGTCGTCGTCGTCGCCGCCCGACACGAAGCCTGCATCTCGGTCTAATATGCGATCTGAAACAAATAAACGAATCTGTTAGCATTTCCTGATGATTGACTTGCGAAAGGAGTCTTTGGGAATGATTTTATAATCAGAGGGCCAATTCTACTGTTTTAAGCCACGTTCGCATCTTGCATCTCATACGCAATCTGCCAAAAAAAGCTTCAATTTCCAACAATTTTGACAGATTGTGACTGTGATGCGAATACGAACGTTGCTTAAAAAATAGTAGAATTGACACTCAGGACTTTGGCTTTTAAACCTGGGTATAAATCTATTAAAATTAGGTTTCCTTTCAAAGTAATTTTTATTTTTAGATTGAATTTAGCAAATAACTTTGTGGCCAACTACAACCTTAAAAAAAATCACTTATAATGGTAGGGTCTTTTGCAATAATAATGATAAACAGTAAGTAAAAAAAAATGTTTCGCCTCAAATAAAGCAGTTGGTTAATTCTAAAAGGTTATTTTAGAACACACCTAAGCTATTAGTGCAAGTTATGATCGCGGCGGAAGCTGCGCGCGCGCAACAAACAGTCAACAGGCTCACAAACGGCGCCGGCGCTCGTTATAGAGCTACGATGTGACCGGGGCCTTAAGCAGCGTGGAGCTATAAGGCTCGATGTGCTGGCAACACATACCTATTATTTTTATATTTTTTTATATTTGTATTGTTGACGCCTTTGTGGCTTACATCGTCATATGATTGAATGTCAGCCCACAGCTGATTAAATGGAAATAGACGTGAACTGTGGTATAGCTCATAAGGGGCGATATTACTTAAAGATGAACGACGACTTAGGTATTATTATTAAAATTTAGTCGCTGCTAAACATAAGCCTTTAACAATAAGATCATACAGATTGAAAGGTGCTTAAAAAGTTCTTAAAGAGTTTTCAACAGATTTCGGCGTATTTTTTTTTATTGTCGTTGTCATCGTTAGCTTTACATTTACATAAAAATGTACATTAGCACTTCGTTTCGAGATGTTCGGGTTCTTTAAATCGCTGATGTTGTGGCCCCACCCTATTACACGAAGACATGTCTGCTGACTCGTCACTGGTCCATCTAATGGCCGACTTTAAATATAAATAGACAATAGGTAATTAAAGAACCTGTTAAAATCGTACCGAAATATACCGTATTTGTAATTATATCGCACCGATAATATCAGAACGATATTACCTATTTGATCATTATGATAATATTTTTTATAAGGTCCTAATTTATTTTGGATTGACGTAAAGCAGTAATAATATAACGTACTTTTATCATCGATCTCTTGGTAAAGTTAATATTTTTGAAATTAGTATCTTATAGGTACTTAGTAGGTGAACCGACACTTTCACACTTATGTAGCAAATACTTTGACAATCTCGGGACCCTGGGGTCCCGGACCTTTTGGTAGGCGTACGAGGGACCGAAGCCAGTGGAATGGAACATCAGCAATGTTATTGTTCGATTAGGTACCTACCTAATCGATGTTTCATGTAGACACCTGACTGTTGTATGGAATTACAAAATCTACAGCTAGAAATAGAATTGTATTGTTCTGTTACATGGATTTCGTTGGAAATACCCAAATCACTGAATTTTTAATCGTTAAAAGATATAAATGGGTATCGACTTTTTTCTAATAAAATCGGTTGTGGATAGGACAAGGTTGTGTCGAGCAGCCAGTCGCTTGGCGCCGGCGCCTGCGCAGGTGACGTCACCGAGCCACATCGCTGCACGTGAGAGTACAAGACACGGATAAGTTACAAGATACACGTTGCCGTCTTGCAAAAATCATCTTGAACGACAGGTATTCATGAAGAAACTTGTTATTTTTGGAACATTTCTTGTAAGGGCTTGTCTCTAGTTTTGCATTGTTCCTTCATATCTTAATACTTAAGATTCAGGATCATTCGACAATTTAATAAAGATATCTTGCCTTACGTCTCGATTTCTGATCATTTGCATTTCAATACCAACAGATTTTGACCCATCTTCGTGAGTTTATCCCTTCCAGTATTTCCTATCTATAAAATCTGCATTTCTTAACATTACTACTGAAAACAATCTCATGTGTATCTAAGAACATAATGTTGGTATGCATGTATTTATTAACTACATACCTATATGAAACAGGTTTGAGTCCATATGGGCAGGCGCGGAGCGATTGTTATTTTATCATATTATTTTACATGGTCCGCATTCCAAACTAAAATATTCGTATTTATATCCATACAAACGATTAACATTTTTTATTGATCACGGTTTTTCCAAATATTTTTACCTATAAGTTATTAGATGGCGAAATTGAAAATAGTATATACCTACCGATGTTTTTTTGCCATGGCAATTATTTTATGTGCTATTTTGCAGACGCTTGTAAATATGACAACTGATACATATAGAAGGATTCGGATCTAAATTAGAATCAGATGGCTAACGAGTATTAAATAATTGTTGAAATAATTCGTCTATGATTTTCAGAGATATGGCTAATGGGTATTACATGCATAGGTAAAACCTTGGAAGATTTTTACCGAAAGCAACATTGCATTTTTTTTAATCTTTCGAAACTTCTGAACATATTAAAAAGAAGTGCCAGTCACATAAAAATAACCTTGCATTTAAAACATGGAGTTTTAAAAGCTGACAAAATTAAATTAGATTAAGAAACCGTCATTCTTAAATATATCTCGTATAATGATTATTTATTACACTGAGCTATAAAATAAGGAAATACTAAATTAGCTGATCGACTATATTAAATTAGCTTTGACGTTTAATTTTTATTTTGGCGCCAACTAAGCTGTCAAATGCGTGTCACGTCACTCACGTTACAGGGATACTTACTATTTAGGAAGTACAATAGTAATGACATCCGTAACCCTTACATGCCGGAGGCGCTAGTGAAGCGAATACTCACTAATACGTATAATCGTACATTCTAAATGGTCGCGCTACCGGAATTAGTTTATTGCTCATAATCGGGCGGCCGCGGCGCCGGAGAGGCGTTCCAACTTAACAAAATACTTTTCCGGGCAATTCAACAAAATCACGCAATTCTAAACTCTACCGTTAGGCGTTACAGACGCTAGTTTTCTAATCGATTGTAAACAAACCTTGTGACTCGACTAAGTCGCGCTCGTCGAGCTTCTCACACTACAGGTGTTTTTATACCGATAAAAAAGATTGGTTAGAACTTAGACAGCACCGCCTACGTTGGATCGAGGTTTTAATCGCTCTAGAGAATTTCTTTGTGTCTCTCTAATGAAAAATGGATAGTTAGTGGGTCGACGAATATTTATGACAAGTTAAAATTTTCTTGATTGGAAACCATTTTTGTTGAAAGTTTGTTGTTCGCAGATTAAGCTTTGTTATCGTCTATAAAAATATTTTAATTTGTATTTCTTTAACCGGATGTAAGTTTAATATGTAGTACGTGTTCAGAGAAATGCTTTAACAAACGATAAAAATTCAATTAATTCATTGTGATTAATAACTTCATGTAAATTTTCGGGACGCCGATAATATATCATTGAGGTTGAACAATAAAATAAGGCTTTGGGCCGTAAGGGTCCGAGGAGCTCATTACGACCCTTCACAGCGCGGTGTTAAAACAAAGAGTTGTGGTGCCCTCAAAGCGCCCGCGCCGCTGCGTGGACCTCTTGCCTTTGAATGGGTGTCGATCTCATCAGATAAACCTGCACCATGCGTTTAGATACCGATCTGGCGCCAAATTTCACAGAAACCAAACGCGCCCGAAGTCAAAGAGCTTGTTTTTAGAATACGGCCAGACTTTTTTATTACATTTGGGACAAACGTTAGGTTAACTTTTTGATAGCCTGGACTACAAAGAATTAAGATTTAAGAAATTACTTAATCAGTCACAAACGTGACCGCCTTTAGAGATCTTATTAAAAGTAGAGAACCTTAATTAAGTCTCAAAAATTGTTGTACACCATAATGTAGGTACTCAGAACGACAAAATACGACAAAGAAATAGTGATGTGCCTACATTTGTCGGTGTAGTAATCACAGGGCATTTCGTTTACGTGACTATACCGAACGAAATGAGAAATTGATGAGCGGTCACTTTATAAAAAAAATCAGACTAATTTGTCGTGTCCGCACCAGCACATTCGCACGGTGCGCTAAGCTTAATGTATGAGAAGTCGTGATGTTACGACTTTCACCGAACAAACATTACGAATGGCGCCGTCGTGGGCACGCCTGTGCAATACTGCGCTGCGATTAATCCATTAGATTTCTAAACTATTTATTTTTAATAAATTACTCAATAGAGACGAGATGTAATCAACATTTTAGCGGCGAATGACACAGGTTTACGTAAGTCATATCTTTATTCTTACTTTTATAAATGGAGTTAGTGTAAAGTTGCGTAGAACATAACCTTAACATTAAAAGACACACAAGAGTGGAATTTTCAAGAAAAATAAGTAAGCATCACCATTTAAAAAAGCAGTTTCTTAATTTCAATGAAACTAGAGAGGTGTTCTAGTCCCGGGATCAGATCCCGCAATCCCGGCGGGATCGTTACATTAGTCACGTATGCGACGCGCCTCGACGGCGGCGAGCGGCGCCATTCAGTCGCCGTTACCTATGAAGTACTATTAAATACCGCTTCTTTAACCATGAGTAGCTAATTACAATACATTAAGTATTACCTATGCTATATTAGATACATTCGCAATCGGTCCTAACTTCTGGGAATGACTCAAATGTCAATAGTATCAGGTGGCGTTGTTCCCGCTGGTAAGTAGATAAGTATCATTAATTTCAAAGAAGACGGTTTAACGGAATAGGTCTCGGTATGGCCTAATCGTAGTGATTAGTTCGATTCACAGTTGTCATTACCAACAATAAGTCTTTAGCAAACATGCACGGAAGGAATTTATTTCTTTCCATCTACTTACAAAAATATAATCGATCACATTTTTCGTTTAGTCGAATATTCGCTAATTCAAAACAGGAAATCACCCATCACTACTAAAAGTATCGACAGGTTGTTTTTTTTTGTGTTTTTTTTAGGACTTATATTTAAAAAAGATAAGTAGGTATTGTCATTTGCCATACAACGTGGAAATGCTAGTCTCTTTTGACACATTACCAGCTGACAACGTTGAAAACGAATTTTTGATGCTAAAGGTATTTTAGTTTGTTGTTAGTTATTAATAACTAAGCACATAATGACCTATAAGTTAAATTTATGTTGACATGGCGCCGTATCCGAATCGATTACATATTCACACGGGGGTTGGCGCTTCTAAGAAATATCGTGCGATCGAACCTACCGAACATCTGAAATGCGATTTTCGACTTATTCGTGTCCTACTCGGCGTAATAGGATATTGTTAGCAACTGTTTGTTATACATGAGTTTGAAATTGTACTTACATGTTACCTGGGTGGCAATTTGATGATTTATGTACAGACGCCAGCACATAGAGCTACCCGAAACTATCAAATTTTCCCAATCAACCTTGGACCTAATGATTTAGATATAAAGTTGAAAATCTATTAAAGAAATTTGAGAGAGAGACAGAGAATGTAGCTTGATCTGCTGGCGACTGTACTTAATTTGAATTCTAACAAAAATTTATAAAAAAATTGTCTTGTGTAAAAAACCCGACCGCCAAAAACGACTCAAAAGTTTCTAGCAGTCTGATGCAGTCTAGTTGGTAGCATCACATCAGTAATGGAATGGAAGTAAAATGATTTTTCCTACATTTTAGCGAGTTAAATTTTTGTAGTCGTTCCCGCGAACCCTTTATTTTAATACCCCAATCAATTAAAAAAAAATAGATGCCAAAAATCGTCCATTGTAATTTTAATAAACCCGTCACAATTAAGACAAATGTAACGACACCTCTCAAGCTAAAATCCATCAAGCCATTTAGGCTACATACAGAGCGTGCCAAAGAAGTATACATACACATACATACACTCGAAAAACATAACCCGCCTTCTGCCGTAGTCGGGTAAAAAGAAGGTGAGTTTGTTTGATACGCTTCGGCTCCTGAAATACTCTCAAAACTCCCTATTGGCAAACAAAAATACGCCTACCTACCTCATGAACATGTTAGACTTTTAAAACTTCGCATTTGTCAAAATCTGAGCAACAGTTTTTGAGCTACGATCAAACAACAATACAAAGACATACTGACTAACACATTACCCTTCCTCTTCGTAATCAAGTAAAAAAGGGATCTACAAAACAGCCGTTCAACTGAAATCATTTTTCCGACACCAAACGTATGTATTACAGCATTATTATGTTATAACGCGCAAACTCCCCTCGTATCGAAAAATAGTGGGGCCATTGTTAGCAACTGTTCAAACATTGCAACTGTGCTGTAGTATCCGATGGAGTCAAAATACCCATTGTTTTGTTCACTGTAGACACAACGTTTGTCTGTGGACCGCACCTGGTAGCCACGTGCCAATTCAAAGTGATATAGAAGTTTTGAGTGTCCGTAATTGGATCCTTAGTTGGTACAAAATGGTAATACAAAATGGTAATACATACCAGACTGTGACTGTCCCACTGCAGTCGGTAGGGTAAAGACATCTCAGCCCTTGTAAGCCAAAAAGCGGTAGATATCTCACCTCAGAATCCCTGTCAACATACTGCTCTCTGGCTAACGAAGGCCAAGGGCCCCACTATAATATTGTGTCCTTCATCATGATTCCGGATTTGGGACCAAGGATTGGCACGTGTAGGGGGTCTCAGCTCCACGCTTACTGAAGTCGGGTTGTTGTTCATAGACTACCATTCACATAAGGCCCTAAAAATGTGGATGGATGTCACACACAAAATGGCAAACTCCGTAAGATTATGAAATATCTTGAGAGATTGTAAACTCTCCATAAATTGTCAACTGAACGTTTGGAATTTACTCTTTTACGCTTTTAAAATTTGATAGTCCATAATTTCTTGAAGTCATTCCGAGAAACTGTGGAATAGCAAGTACCTAAACGTTAAGTATACAAGAATGCCCCAGCGACATAAATAATAAGGCTCGCATCATCGCTTTAAATCGCTTGCGTTTAATTTGAATACCGTCTGGTTTTCGTATAATTTAGAATTGTTATTTACTTAAAATGTATTGATTTTAAATATAAGAAAATCTAAAACGATGCGTCGGAGGCATCGGAGGCAGCAATAAAAAAATATTTAAATTTTAAAGTAAGTTGGCAACATTTTTTTTATTCATTTTCTTATACGATGTATAATGGATAAAACCACCTGGTTGGTTAGAAAAATTGCATCGTCGTGACATTTTGGCAGAAGTCATTTGTTTTACAACGCCGATGGCCTGAATTTGAATAAAACCTAGACTTGCGAATAGAATTTTGTCTAAAAAAGTGCCACATTATACTTTGAGGGGGACCGTCGTGGTACAGTTAGCGCGAATAATATGCACCGTGGCCATTTATCAAACTTCAAAAAACAACTTTTTACGACAGTAATGTAAGATTTTAAATTACACAGTTTGATAAATTACTTATTTTTATCAAGAAATGCTTTGTAGTCGGAACAGATGTATGTGTTAGGTATTTTTGGGGGTGATTGTACTAACCTATTTATGCGGGCAGCGGGGTTAATGCGATGTTAATGTCTCGAATGTGGGGATTTTAAAAAACTGTCATTAATCTATCCACTGCCTGCTTGTTTTGCTTTCAGTCAAGAGCTTAGCATGTTATGTGCATAAACTTCAGTAAAGATTGGTTCGGTGCAGATGTTTTTTTATGAGACGGGCAGACGATTGGGACGAAATACTCAATGAGGGTTCCGTTTATACTGTTTAGCTAAAAAACCCGAAAAATTACAGTAAGCCCGTGTGGCGGTGTGACACCGTATCATCCAGACATTGAGGCAATTTGGTAGATAAGTAAACTTACTCGTTTTGCACTATTATCTTCCATACCATATTCGAAATGCTTGTTGTTTGTTGTTGTATCCTAGTTTAGCCTATATTATTCGTCGTGTATTAGGAATCATCGCGTATTAGGATTCATCGCACTAATATTATAAAGGCGAAAGTTTTGTGATTGCGTGTGTATGTTTGTTACTCCTTCACACGCAAACGGCTGGACCGATTTAGATGAAATTTGGTATAGAGATTGTTTGAGTCGACTTCGAAAACTGGAAGGTGACTTCCGATGGTAGATATGCATGTACATTTTAGTGTAAATTATTTTAAACGAGGATCAATATTTAAGAAATAAATGGATTTCACCCTTTGTCCTAATATATAAAAATATATACATAGATACGAAAATTAGTTTCTTTGTTATACTTTCACGCCTTAATTCCTGAACCCTGAGATGGAAACCTGGAGACAGTAGGTTACGTTATCGCGAGTGCAGCAGCGAAAGCTGGTCTATAGCTATTAATAATATAATAAAGCTCAAGAGTTTGTTTGTTTGAACGCGCTAATCTCTGGAACTACCAGTTAGATTCGGAAAATTAGTTTTGTGTAAGATAGCCAGATTCATGAGGAAGGCTATAGACTACGAGAGAGAGAGAGAGAGAGAGAGGCTAGAGAACGGGAAACAGCGGGATAAGCTAGTAATAAATATAATTAACAGGTATAACATATCACCACATTCACCACTTGAGAATCCGCTCAACCGATTTTTTTTTTGAAGGATGGGTTATCATCGACTTCTTCCACTCTCGGTGACTCTTACTGACTGACAGACTCTTACTGACTACAACCCATCCGTGTTTATTCTAAAGCCTTTTGCGTTCCAGGGCCGCAGTGACTCTTTCGAACAAATTCCGCAACCCTGGGACTCAACCGATTTGCTTGTTTATTTTTGCTGTTCGTTTCTTACATACATTTCAATTTTCTAGGCATTACTTATTTATTTATTCAATGACATTAGTCAACGTTTGAGCGCCGTCAAATGTGCATATTCGACACGAAAAGTTCCGCACGACGTGACCTCGTCCCGGCGCCTGGTTGACGATAAATAAATCACGTATAAAACGACAGTTTAGCAAATGATCAACTACATTCTTTTAGAAGTCCAGGTGCTGCAAGTTTACCCATCTGGATGGATTCTTCAATGAAAATGTTTCAGTTTACACTTCTGCTGGGTCAAGTAGCTTTTGTAGTTTACATCATCATTTCAGCAGAAAGATGTCTACTGCTGGACATAGGCCTCCCCCAAGTGCGGCCACATCGGCCGGACCTGTGCGTTTCGCATCCAAAAGCGTTGGAAGTGGGGAATCAATTCGTGTTTACCCATGTCAAAATGATCACTTAAAACTTGGACTGGTCGCCAGATAATAAGATAATTATGCCACTATATGCGAATACCAAATGAAACACACTATCTACACATCTAATGACGTCACTCCCAGCAGAAGGTGTAATCGGTTTGCATAATAAAAGGCGCCATCTCCCGGATTCGTCGCTTACAAACAAGTTACGGCTAAGCGCCGTCTAAATTAGGCGACCATTTATCTTAAAGTAATCTTGAATTCAGTCGGTCCTCGTTAGCGAATTAATGCAAATGTCTCGATTGGCGCGCGTGGAATGCGGTGACGCTCGGTCGTCGAATAAACATAATGTATAAACAAAAACATCGGCATAGCTCAAGTTTCTTTTTCTATGAGTAGTTTTGTTATTGAGGTATTGTATCGCATTCGTTGTAACTGTTGATTCTTAAGATTCTTCCATCCATGACGATATATCTTGAACTTATGATTTTCAAATACCCCTTTTTTACCCTGAAATATAACCTCAACTCTGCTTATTTACAATCTTTCTTAACGTATTCTATGTTCCGCCTGACCTTCGTGTCCGCAAAGGAGCAAAAGCGCTTTCAATCTTACGTTCTTTTGTTCGACCAATAATGTCCCACAACTGGGCAAGGGTCTCTCCCCTGGATTTCCACTATTCCGCAATAATATCGTCACCGGAAAGGCAAAAGTACTAAAGCGCCATTTCGGCTAAAATGAGTTTAGTCCTTTCCGGTGACGATATCACATCAAATGGATTAGGTTAGCACTACACTACTCTAACAACAACTAAAAAAGATTCTGTCATAATATCATCATCTGCGTAATATAGAAGACTCGGCTTTGCATAGGAAAACGACGCATTAAGATCGACAGAATTTGGTGTTACAAAACTCGCAAGCTCCATTTTAATGCCTAAGTTTGGCAGGCTTTAGCCTCTAAACTCTTTATTAGTAGAATTTGACATATAATTATCAGCTTCTTAATTCAAAAATCAGTTGGCTACTCCAACTGATTTTTGAATTAAGAAGCTGATATGTCCCATTCGATTTTAAGAGCGATGATGAACTATTTCATCGACTTTCTTTAATTAAGTGAATACCTCAAACAGAATAGCTTCGGGCTTTTATTGGCTTAATCTAAAATTAAATGAAAATACGTTGAAACCATTTTACTTCACTCAGTTAATTCCCTAGTAATTATAAAGCAGATAGGCGTGAAGCTGCGTAAGAGTGGCTTTTAGCGCCGCCCGAGAGCAATAACTAAACGTAACGAACCATCCGCCAATAGGAGAGGCTCGTGCGCAACCAATTGAACTAACATAATTATGGAACTGACTAGAAATACTTGTTTCGAAATTTTAAAAAGCTTTCGCCATCCCATGCTTTTATCGACTTTGTTAGATCCATGTTTTTATCTATCTTCTACACATATAAAAAAAATGTAACGGATCGCTGTCTGTACACGGAAGATATATGAGAAAAAATATTATTGGGACCTTTATCAACGCAAATAGCACCCAAAACGATGATTGTTAGAATTTTTGTCTGTTTGTCTGTGCGTTTGTGCACGCTATAATCTCAGAAACGGCTTATCCGATTTAGATGTGGTTACATTTTGGTAAGGTTCACTTAACATTTAGTGTTTGTTTCATGTCAATCAGTTCATAAATAAAAAAGTAATACCAATTTAAAGAATCACGTCGAACGTTTGTTAAACTCTTTCTTTCTCTATTCAGTAGCATTGACTGAAAATTTACTACACTTTATAATCTTAAAATAAAAATGTCTGCCCCAAGTAACTATTCCACGCGGACGGACTCGCAGGCAAAAGCTAGTTTTTAATATTTTTGTATCACTCCAATCCATGAGCTTCTTATTAGCATCCAATATAATTTTGACAATATGAAACGGAATAACTGTTGCAAAAAAAATCAAACAAGTTCTTATCAAACAATTTTACACAACGCCATAAAAAAGTCGTATCCTGCGGAAACATCGATATGAAAGCGCTAAAGAAATCTATGCGATTTATAGATCTTGGTTGCGCCCACGCATGCTGCGAGCGTGTTTTACGAGTTTAATTTGTGCAAGGGCCTTTAAACGTTCAGCCTTGTGGCGCCTGAAGGAACATTACTAACTTAATTTAAATTTTAGGTCTGGTCTGCACCGGTGCCTTAAGTTGTAGATTAAATATTAAAATAATTTAAATTAATAGTAACGACGTCAGTCATGCTAAGTATTTTGTTAAACTAAGTTTACCTACATTGTTTTTCTAAGTCTTCTTTCTAAACGGCAATTTTTTGTCACATTTTTTTGTTATATCCGCAACACAAGGGAAGTATGGCCGAGCTTTGTTTTTGTCTTTGCCCACCCATTCGCTTCCTCTCTTTGTCTTCTACGAAGAATTTTTGGCTTCCCTACGTCAGCCCTTTAATATTAATGTATTTTATATGCAAAAATATGACCATCTGATTTATTATATTAACAACTTGTTATAACGAAACATCTGAAAAAAATCATTTAAAATAATACGTATCGAAAAAAAGGTTATCTTAACATGACATATTTTACCACTGGCAGGTTCTCTGGTAATAGGTAGCTCAATATAAAACATTTGGCTTCCAGAGAACAGATGCCAAAAGTGTTCCACGTTTGAAAGGACTTTATAAAACAATTGGACGTACATGTGTGTACCAAGTTGACAGATGGGGTCGAACTGACAATAAAAGTTTGCAAGGCTACAAGGTCAACATTGCAGATGTTGAATTTCGTAAGAAAATGATGATCTTTTGTACAGATAATTGTTTAAAATGTTGTTAATGGCAGATTTTGTTGTTAAGAATAGAACTCGATACGAGTGAATGCCTCTCGACAATCAAGAATAGAATACACCTAAAACTTAATGAAAAATATTCAAAACGTTTGATCACTTGTCGGTTGTGCTATTCATTTAGGATTCTTCGTCAAGATGCTAAGAATTCCTAATATCAAGGCTTTGGGAATTCCAAATGTCGTCATTGCCTCAACATCTCGCGTTCGCATGGTGACAAAAAATACAAGATAATTCAACGACGACACTGGCTTTCGTGGACTTACGCGGAGTTAATTACACATGCTTTATTATACAATACGACGTAAGTACTTGATTATTATCAAATGTAAATAATACAGGTTTTTCCAATTATGGGGTGAATCGTGCAATGATTATGACTTTTTTTTATTTGGCTGTTTTTATTCGCTGCGTATCTTAAGATTACTTACTGTAAGAGTCAATAGTAACTAAATAACTAGGATAAGTAGACAAACCGCTTCTTTTACATATGTAATTGGTTATTTCTTGTCGTACTTAGCGCTATATTATCTAAATAAATTATTCGTTGGACTTGATAGCGTCTCACTGAATTTCGTGATAATACAGGATATTTCATACATACTGAAATTCTCCTGTTTTGATAGACTTCAACAAATCAAACAGTTTTAATTCTCTACGTTCCGTTTCAAGTGTAAAATGATGTAACTATTGTAATATCATTGTACGTCATAATATTTGTTTAAGTGAATTCATTCATTATTGTTTGTTAAAGAAAAATGTAATGCAAACTAATTCCATTGTACATACCTAACTACTAATAGTGTGTACGTATCAATCATATTTGAGTATGAAATCGTTGAAGAAGAATGATTGAAACCTTACAAACATTTTCAGTGTTAATCGAAATACATAGTGTATTATCTCTAAGCTGAAGATTAGCTAGGAAAACTCATAAACGAAATCCGGTTAATTCAAATCCCATAACTGCAGAAAAACCCGGTAAAAATGCAAACATCCATAGCACCGGAAATTGTTCATTCCGGTAGGTAAGGCCACAAATCAATAAACAATTTGGTTTCACTTTTCAAGTATAACTACCTAGGTGCAAACTCAGTGCATTACGATTCCTTATCTACAGTACTAACATTAGCTGTTGCCCAAACAAAATTCTAGGCATCCGGTAGCACGTGCTCCAAAGCACGTGAATAACCGCCGTTTCAAATAATTATTACTCGTAAAAATTCTAGTGGGCTGCAACAAAACGGAATCTTGCAAAAATTTTCATCAAGAATTGCGTCCGACCTTTATGAAAATAAATATTTTTATACTACACCTAGAAGGAAAATAAAAAACGAAATCTTTACTAATTGAAATTTATATTGAAATTGTTGCAGTTAAAACTGAATCCTCAAACAACACACAAATTGGAAATGGCGCCAATGGCGTCTGCAATTTTCACATGTTCTTTTTTCAAATTGTTTATCCTGCCGCCGCAGGGTCGCACTGCCAGCCCGACACCATCCAACACACAGCTAGTGGCCAGTGTCATTTTGCGAACTTGGAGATAAAAACTCACTGTAAAAACTTTTTGGCTTTTGATATTTAGGTTACCGGCGCATAGTCTTACCCAAAATTAAAAAAGAAAAACCACGTAAGAAATGGATTTTCATACACTTTTCTCTCCCGCTCAGATGCGTTTTCTCCCCGCATATTTGTTCGATATGCAATGACGTACTTTCTACCGTAAATTTGATAAAGTATCAAGGTACTTTCCAAGCAGGTGTAGTATAAATATTTTTTCTGCAAATTTCGTCTGACTGAAAACTATTACAATAACAGCTAAGGCGACCTAATTTCTATTTTATATGGGGACTTTTATCTGCCAATTTTATCGAATCAACTTTTCAAGAGCAAACTATATGGTTACGTATGTAGACGACATGAAGAAGAAATCTAGTTTCTAAGACTTGGTTTTTAAAAATAGAAACCTCGGATACTAGCTAATGCGCGCAGGATCGTGGGATCTGTTCAATACCTTGCAATAAAAAAATGTGACGTGGCTAGTTCAACCACAAAAAAATGCACTAAGGGAAACAGCTATAGAAAGTGAATGCAAAAATATTCAGTAGGTATTTAGTTATTTACTATTCCTCATTTCAGTGTCAGGGGATAAGTGGAACCACCTAATGTATTTTGGTTATTCTACCAAACAAAATAAAGTAATCTTATCGAGGAATTGTGATAGACAAAATAACGTACTTAAAGTACTCAAAACTTGTGGCAACCGCACTAACAGAGTACACGGCAGATAGTATTTTATATTATCATCCCATCATATCGATGATACCGTTATGAAGAGATAAGTGTTCTTTTCGCCACATTTGGTTGACAGGGTCTTTAGCTATACTTATAAAATATCACGAGTAAGCTAGAGATGAAGATGATGATAATCGTGACGATGATGATGACAATCCCTGCATTAAATTAATTCAAATATTTTAAATGGTTGTAAACAGAATGACAGACAGACATCTTTAGGTAGATAGGCAAGGAACTTCGTTTAAAAGTGCAAAGTACAAGGAGGCAGGACTTAATCAGATTATCATTACGTGAATCGCTAAAACCGATATGGTAGTAGTCGATTCGAAACGTAAGTATCGATTGCTTAGACAATCTAACTGGATAATACTTGAAATCGATACAGTCTGCGATACCGTCACGCGCGTTCAATTAGCTGTACGATAGGATAATTTAGTGATAAAATTATGAACACCTGGAAATATTTTTACAAGTAAATTATTACATATCTGCAAGCCGAAGTATTTTTGCAAGTTTGGATGACTTTTGTTTTAGATTTTAGGTGAAGCCTAATGTTGTTTGTGTTGTTGTTGTTTATGTTGGAAGGCCTGATGGGGGACCGATGACCTGGTGAGGGTCGTGGGTAGCCGATGGATGCGAGACGCAGAGGTCCTTGTGGCGACACTTGGAGGAGGCCTATGTCCAGCTGTGGACGTCTTTCGGCTGATATGATGATGATGATGAATGTTAGAGCTAACAATTCGCTTTTTCTTGCTAAGGGGTTTATTTATTTTTCAAACAAAATCAGAAAACACATAACCGAACGGCAAAATAAGATATGCAGCGGTAGCTAGATAGATGAACGCAGCAATAATAAAATTTATAAAAGAAGTAAATTTTATTTTGCTGCTTCTGTAATAACAAGCTAAAGAACTTAAACAAATGTGCCGAATTTCATGAATGTAGGCTAAAAAGATAAGTTGTGATGGGGTCAAAAGTAGCTCGAAATGGTTCGTGTAACACACGGCTGCAGCGTCGCCAGAGTAAATCAACTTTTTTTGTATCCTCTATCTGTTGTTTTATAAATAATCGCTAAATTTTCTTCTAAATACAAAACATCCATTAGAAAACTTACAAGTCTCTTTTTCATTTCCTTCTTTTTACTAAATCAAAGAAGTACCTAAAATTACTGAAGTTGTAGCATAGTCAACAGTTACATGAATAATCTACGCAATCATCTGGATCGTTTTAACGGTTTCATCAATAACAGTAGCAGTGTAAACTGCCCACCCTTTACCAACACTAATCAATAGAGATACATATGTCACGCAGAGAACTACATCTGGTACTAGGGTGCCACATCTGGTCTCCAAACCGTGTGACGTCATTTGTCATGTGGCGACAAACAGTCCCTTTATTGCTCGATTGTCCTTTTTTTATTTATGTGACGTCACTTATTAGTGTTATTAGTAATTGAGCGTTACATATTGAAATTGGAGCGGTTGTTTACTTGTTTTCTAAAATAGAGTCTTGTTCATGTATTGAATCTAGATTTTTCTGTCTTGTCCTCAAACAACAGAACGCTATTTTATCGTTCGCTTTCGCACAAGCAAATTGGCGACTTTTTGAACTTCCTAGATAATGTAAATTTTTGGGCCCAATTTTTGAAACGAAATTTTTGCATATTGGGTGTGTCATAAATTTCTGCGATTAGATGAATAAATTTGTTACAGCCAATCGTATCACTTGATTTGCGTTTTATCTGTGATGGTTTGGTCGACAATTCAGTAATAATCCTGAAACGACGTGTATCATGTAAGTGTTCATTAGATTTTGGTGACTTTTCACGTGAAGTAGTATTTCTGTTAGTACATTTATTAGCTGTAGGTACCATGAATAGTCATGAACTCATGATTCATGAAGGATTTCTTTATTTTATCTCTTGTTTAGGTATTTAGCAGACCCGTAATACAATGTCATGCTACATAAGCAGTGTTCTACGTACTAACAATTGGAAATATGGAATAATAAAATCCAAGACATTATATCAACAGATATGTTTTTTTTTGCTAAAGCAAGATACAACTTCTTTTAAAAAAGAAGTTATTTCTTTATAACTAAGGTTGTGTGATATAAGCTCTAAATAAAGTTAAAAAACAAATATTATTCATATTAAACTAAACCACTAATAACACTTGTCGTCGTAGGGTTGGGAATCGGCGATTTATGAAAAAAAAAACAGAATTCGAATTTCGAACCTCCCGACGACCCCCGTATAGCAACATGTGTACAAACATACAAATGTGTAGGAAACATTTAAACATCTCCTGCGAACCTTATTTCAGAAGTATAAGAGTTATATTTGAACAACCCGACGGCAAGATAACATTTGTAATGTTATTCACTTGTTAGGGTTTTCACCCTTAGAAACATGTGCATGTTTTTTGTGCCTTAAACCGTTTGTTTTGCGTCGGCATATATTAATAATTATTAGTATTGATAGATTTTACGATGAGAATTTTGGTTTTTGATTGCGGGAATTAGTGTAACTGTCAATATTTTTTTTCCAAATAGCCTATCTATTCTTTCATAAAAAGGTTTTTGTAGTTCAATGAACTTCCATTAAAAATTGAGGAATCATTTTAAAACGGCCAGGAAATTATGTTATGAACCTTACTTGCATTTTTGGTGGTTACTGTGCATACTGTGCTGTGCATAAAGGCCTTGACGTGGCTAACTGATTGAATTTGGTTCAGTATCACCAAACTAAAAATTGGAAATATCTATGCAAGTCCAACATAAAATTCCAATGTTCAAATTTTTTTTTTCAGTTTTACTTTTATTTTACTTTTTTTTATTTATGGTTGGTAGAAACAGTGAAAGATTGTTTTGCACGTCAAACTAGCAAAAACAAATAATAAGATATTGAGTAATGATGAGTAAAGAGACCACCAATTAAAAAATCTCCAGTAAGTGCTGGTATGTGGGCTATGCTGAATAAATACCACCTTTCTTTCTTATTTAATTTCCAAAAAAACAACACCCTGTTTTCGCATTGAACAAAACTATTTAGGCATTAGGTACCCCATAGATTCCCAGCTGTTATTTGAAAATGGGGAATACAAATTTTGAGGAACTCGAAATCTTCAAAATAGAATAAGGATTTTCAAAGCAAAACAGCAGTGCGATTCTGTAAACCTCTCACTGTGTAAGCTTAGGTGAAGTGAGCTGTCAATCCATACAAACAAGATGTAATGACAGTTCACTTCATGCTCACTCCACCTCAGTTTAAACGGTCAGACGTTGCAGAATAGATCGGCTACAAAATAAACAAATTTTTGTGGGGATCCAAATGTCACAGTACAAAAATATGGTCGTGTTATGACATTTCAGTTCCGCCTTTGATCTTGTATTTCCGCAATCTGTATAGATAGACCAATAAAAAATGCGATAATGTCATCTTCTTGTACTTTCTATGTATAGATGACCCCTATGCAAGCTGGTATCATGTAAATCTTCGAAAAGAGATGGAAAAAGCTTCTTTTGATTCAAAATCAAAATCAAGTCATTTTTTCAAATAAGGCTAAGTGCCAGCACTTTTTGAACGTCAAAGACAGTCCCCCAAAACGCCCGCCCGTCACCACTTCCTAGTGTTATAGCTTCCTAGTGATATAGATTTTAATACCTATTGAATGTTGTTTTTTCATGTCTAAATCTGAAAGTTCAAGTTCTCTTGTTTCTCTATCAGATAATTTTCTTTCGTGCTGATCTGCGTTGACAAAACTTCAATAGTTATAATATTGTCCATCTCTAATTTTGTTTCATATAATTATATGATTATTTTATTCCAGTATCCCATGGAGAAAATTAATAGTGGTCATCTCATTAAGTTGTCACATAACTACAAATAATAACATCCTGTGGATCCGTATCAACTGCAAGGACACTTATGTAACCAGTGCGTGACCTTAATTTACAAAAGTATCGATAAATTTTAAAATAAATAATTAATGTCAATTTTATAATGAAACCAAAACAAAAGAAACAAACCTTTAACTGCAGCCTGCGTCGCATCTCCTGTAGTCGTGAAACTCGACATCTCTATAGTCAAATCCAATTAAAAACTTCAGTAAACAATCCTTTGCATCGGTTGCGAACACTTGAAGGCACCTCTTATTGGCACTTTATAAGACACAGTTTCGTTTCAAGCAACAAAAAAAACTAAAACACTAAGTATATTGTCATTTTGTTACGAACGCGCACGTTCGGAAGTGTTCGGTAGCGACGGAACACACATCCCTCCCGCCCGACTGGTTGCGCTCGACTGACGAACGAAGCGTGGTATAAAGTTGGCCGGAGTCAGCCGGGGTAAAAAAGCACGGCGCCAGCTCAGTCTCGCCCTTAGAGATGCGCTCCGGGTGATATGTGAAGCATTTTATCGAACGACAAAACATTTTTTCGAGTGGACCTCGTCGGTATTTCTTATACCTAGTTTAATATTATTGGTGATTTCTCGTCGGATTTTGTTTTGAACAGATTTGATGGCTGGTAATTTCGCAATTTTGTCAATTCAGACTAACATGGGTTTAGTTTTGACAAGTCATGTTAAACCCAAGGTAAATTAACAGCCAAATTATTTAATATGAAGTTCTGATCCACTTGGTCAATGCTAAACACCCAAAATGAATTCGGCAGCATTTATTGTTTCAGTTTCTTTAAATTTTCTAGTTTAGCTCAAGGGATCTTTATCCTACGGAATTCGAGAAATGTTCAAATCCAAAACTTGATATTTGTACCGACGGAAAAATAATAATAGAGAGCAAAAATTAATTAAATATCGATACATCGGTACGCACTGTTGCGCCAGCCGGTCGCATTCCCTGGCCGTCGGCGGCGACTTGTCGTGAAGATCGCCACACAACACCGCACTATACGGCCGTGTATCTCAACATTTGTACAAACTTACAGGCTATTTCCACATGCACATGTGAACATCCGTGACTCACGCACGCATACACATTATACCATCATTTACGTACACTTATTCGCACCGAGCACAGACGCCGCATTTTGAAGACACCCATCAAAATTCGTATTGGATAATCGATATTACAATCGTGGTCTATTACTGGCCGTTTTATTCGCAGCCAGCTGTCGCATGCTAAATAGCCCGGCACACCATAAAACATAATATTTATCAGCGGCACAGTCTTGCCAGATGAAGATATTATGCAAGTCATCACTGTGTAATGATGCCCGGTAAGATAACATAGGAAATTATGCTCGATCACTCTGATGTAACTTTTTACTATCATTATAACGTCCAGACATAAACCTCCTGGATAGCCATCTCGTCCGAAATGTTAGTGATATATCAAAATGTCTTCTCGTAAGGAAGTATGTGCCCGTTGTATGGTCTTGTTGTGATTTTTTCGGTCGCGGTGCAGTTTGCACTCGGCTGCGGTGGCGGCGTCCTCTTTATCATTTCTTAACGCGTCCAGATTTGGCGATGTCGATACAAAATCCTGTTCCGTCGGCTTTTTGCTCGAACGTTTCCTCGATTTCTGGGAACGAGTCGCAAAACAACCAAGTTTTGCCTCCAGCCGTTTATACAGGTTTTGTCGTGAATTTTTATGGGCTCAAACAGGGGTTACCACATTAATTTAAGTCATAAGGGATCGAAAATAATTGTTTCAACAGTGCCGTCGCAGTCCACGGTCATCAAATCTGAATTGCTTTCATTTATATCAACGTCACAATTGGCGAATGCATCATTAAAACATTCTGTTTAATGTCACTGTTAATTTTCAATTATGAATTTTGCCGTCTTTGTTGTTTGAAGTATAATCACGTTTCCCGAAAGCGCGAGCTTATTACCAATACGTGTCATTCTGAAAACTTTGGCTCATAATATTTGTATTATAATTTGAGTAGCGGCCCCGGTGCCGCGGTGTGGAGGTGTGAAGGGATAACTCCCGAACAAACATAATGCAGCTAAGATAGTAAACATGGGCATGGTATAGCGCTGGTCTGTGTAGGTGTTGGCGGTCAGGTAAAGCTTTTGACACCTAGCCATGACCGCAAGGAAACGGCGTGAATCTCGTCGCGTTTTATTTAACGTCTCAATTTTTTTGGGTGTTTGATGAGGTCTTTGAAAAACTTGGAACTGCAGAGTGTGATGTTGAATGAAATGTTGTTTGCCGCGGGTTCACGCCTTCCACAATAAATAAACATACATGCCATACAACTTCTGAGTATCAATATTATCTACTTAGTAATAAAGCTGGAGTATTCGGACAAAAAACATGCTCGTACGTTGTATCAGAAAAAGTTTAAAAAACTAAGTGGTCTCACTCAATGACCTGTCAATCAACGTGGCTGAGTTTAATTGACTTGCCCTTACTTCGGCCGCGGATCGTTGTTAAATAAGATTTACCGGTGAAATAACACGAGTACTAACGCCCACCTGGCGTACAAGTGGCGCCAAATATAACTGACCTCTATGTGGCCTGTACTACTTGTGTTTAAGCCTTATGTTTGCTCAAGTGACAATTAGTCACGGTACTCACGTTATTTGGTCTCCATATAAGACAATACGTCACACATCCGTAATGCTCCAAACACTGGAGTGTACCGAACATTACATGTGGCCATCATTGCATAAGAACTAAATTAATGTACCACTAAACACAGAACACTTCCTTAAAAAATTGCTTTCTTTTAGTCGTTGCTCGGAATTCAAAATCGAGGAACGGATTCAATATCAAATAGGACTTTAATGTATAACAATCATTATTCTTAGTGCAGTAGAGCGAGAATTCCAATGGCGAAGAAATCACAGCTGATGTCCCAATTGTAAAAGAGATTAAACTTTGTCCGGACAGTGTTAAGGTCTGTTTTGGGTCGGTGGGCATGGTAATATGGCTGACAGGATTGTAGGCGCCGCGTTTGCCGCCGTGGCGCCGGCTGGCCGCCGACACCTCGTGTATTATGAACTAGCCTCGTGACCCGGCGTCGATCAAGTGGTATTTGACTCAAAAACCACACGATACCAGAAACTCATTTCCAAGCAAATTGCTTACGAAGAACTGTTTAAAACATTCATTAAAAATTAAAGTTACATTTCAGATGACGTTTTCGTTGAGCTAGAAATGAATAAAAAAAAAAATTGCGATTCACTTCCGGCATTAATTTACAAAATCTGTGATCAAATAAAATACATCAATGTATTTAATCAACAGCACGTACGGACATAAACATGTATGAGGGCTGGCAGATCGCGGCACTTGTCTCACGTCCACACATTCTACATAGCTGCGGTGAAACAAAAACAAGCAGAAGAAAGGGACAGACATATCCTCAACGCTCACGCGGAGAGAAACATCGATAATTTATGCGAACATCCCTACGAAACAGGAATGCAAAGTCCGCTGTAACGCATTTGAAAATCAACCTTATCACGTAGACTTTGAAAATTATTTTTCTGTGTCAAATGTATGAATAAATGCTGTGGTTGAAACAGGTGTTCGCAGCAATGGGTGTCGGAGACTGAAATTGTTAGGATTAAGCTCTATTCTCTTGCACATAAGGTTCATATTGGGCATTTTAGTGGTTTGTATGAGTTCTTTTCGAGATTTCCAAGTCCTTCATTGCTCCCAGATGTGCATTCTGTGTGCGCAAAGGCGTATCAGTGGCTCGGAGGCTGCGTAATGGGGACGCGACGACGCCAATTAACGGGTCTTCACAAAAAATCTTTGTATTGCTGTATTTTAGAGCTAAACGTTTTGCCGTATTTGCTCATCGGTCAATTAGGAAGAACTGTTCGTAATAGAGACTCATTTAAGTAACAGATGATTAATTTTTGAGTCATTTTTCTAGAACAATGCAAGGTTCTGTTGTCTGTTAGTTAGCCGTGTTAGCCGCAAAGATCCCTTATTCAAAGTAAAACGAACTAAAACTTCGTAATCATAATTTAAAAACCAAATATACAATTCTGCAATCCCAGACTAATTATAATTACCTGTTACTACAAGCACAAACATAAAATTAAGTAGGTGATTTAAACCTTTACGGCTACTTCCTTCATCTAACAAAAATTCCAAAAAACAACTGAGTGCAAAAAAATCAAACCACAAAAATAAATGAAATAAAAACAGAGTTGCCCTAATTCCGACAGGGGTGTAATCAGGTGTGCTACAAAAACGTTTCATCTCCGTCTGTGATTGTGCATTGTTCGAGAACAAAGGGCTACCTGTCGCTGCTGACGGTACACTTGTCTTATTTGACATCGACTTGCGCCGGCGCTGCGCTGCGAACGGCTTTTGTGTGAAATCCGTGTTTTTACAGCATTTTGTTTTGTTTGATTTTAATTGTATAAGAATTATTTATAAGTTTTTTTGTAAGTTATTGTTTTGTGAAGAAGTTTTGGTGTTGAGTTTGCAGTGTAAGGGAGCGAATTCTAACTCGGGAATACTGCCTGATTTTATTACCTACAATTTTATTCTAGGTATTAGGTATCAATCAAACGTGTGACGACACGGTTGGCGCAGTGGTTGAGCGATTGGCTGCTCCGCTGCGTGTCGCGGGAACAAGTATTTGTATGGCCTACAGATAGTTCTTCCGGGTCTGTATGTGAGTTTCTATGTTTGTAAACGCACCCACGATACAGGAGAAATTCCTTGTTTGTGGCAACGTCTAAAAAAAATCAAAAACTGGACTTATGTAAGTAAGTAAGTAAGTTAATTTTATTTGTTTAATTTTTATCTAAACATAATGTGATAAGGAAAAGTTCTAACATGTTCAGCCGCACATCGTGGCGTACAAATTGGTAGGAAGAGATGGTGCATAAACCGTGATATCATACTATTCATCAAAATTACATTTCATCATTATTCATCATTACAATTCAATAAGCATATTCCTAAGATGCAATTCAATGTCAAAGTAGTCATTCAATAAATTGGTCAATAAAATATGTAAAAATCAAATTTATATCCCAGGAAAATCTTAAAAGATCAAAATAGTTTGATAGATAGATTTCGCAGTGACAAAACTTTCAATGACTAAACTTCGACTAACATATTTAAATCCTAAAAAAATATATTTACAGAAACCCTAAAATTTAAACTAATTCTGCAAAACTACCTAGCGATTACAAGAGGTAGTATTTCTAAAACATAGGACCGTATACTAAATTGAGAATTTGGAGTTAGGAACGAGTCCAACCTAAATTGAATGCCAAAGTTCGGCAGGTTTTCAGATTAAACATCAAATTTCAATTCAGAATTCGAGTAATAATGACTTAAGCACAATCATGAAATTATCATTCCAATCAAATTCGTCGTCTTTATTTAACAAGGTGTCGCCAAATGAACACATACAAGAACTAATTCTAAGCTGTAACCTAAATCCCGGCGGCACCTGAGAACGCACCTGCGCTTGCGGCGAATCCTTTCGTTTTTTTGTGCACCCACCTGCGAGCAATGCGGCCCTGTGCTATTGTGCAATGGAGGATGAAGAAAGGGATAGAGAAGACACCGACTTTTTATTTTTATTTTATACTAGCTTTTGCCCGCGACTTCGTCCGCGTGGAATAGTTACTTGGGGCAGACATTTTTATTTTAAGATTATGAAGTTTAGTTTAGTGAAGTCCCGCACACCCCTATTGGAAAGGGAGGATCCTTCGACCAGACAGGTGTTGTGTCTGGTGGACTGCCCGATGCTGATATTCGGACTGTTGATACGTTCAAATCACACAGAGACCTTTGCTTGCGCGATACAGGATTTCGTTTGTAGTTCGTTGCTGGCAGGATGGACGGCGTTGCAGTTCTTTTTGTTGCCGTACAAATTTCGCATCGTTAGTTTTAGTGTAGCAGCATTGATGCCACTATACTACTGCCTATCTGCCTAGATGATCTCCCCATGCAGCTATTTACCCTAGTCCGCTGCTCAGCTGGCCAAAGACTGCCCTCTTCCTGTACCAAACACATCTGTCCTTTGCCATTGCGAGTTAGTCATCATATCGGTACCTAGGAGTCAAGATCTTTCATCTGCCTTTCTTGCCACAATGTTGCATACCATTTATCTTTTAATCAGTGGTAATTTTAGCCCAGAGAGCTCATCATCAGACATGCCCATTATGGCCCACTCCCACTAACATCCATGATTTTGGTGCCTATCAGAATATTGTATTTTCTGTAAACTGCAGTAGGGAAAGTACTCTTGAAATTTTCACACCAGATACTTACACCTGATAATAGAGACTTACCAAAACTTTTAACAAGATCAGCCTTTGAATCAACCCTGATTTTGCTCATGGTCCATGGTTGAAATATTTTATCCAACTGCTTCGTTTGTGTAACCCACAAGAACTATGCATTGTCCGACATAAAGTGGATACAGCACTAGGTGATAGTCACAGTGAAATTATTTACCAGTGAAAGAATTAATTATGGAAGGCGGATGGAAGTCAATAGTCGGATTAGGGTTTCCACAGATTTCCTCTTTAAAACAAGCATAAGTACGAGTAAAATATGCTTGTAGTACCACCACCAATAGTACAGAAGTTTTTATTTGGATATTATAGATAAATAACAGATAGAAGATAGACTAGCTTCGAATTATAAATTAAACTACCAACTGAATTGAAAGTCAAAGACAACAAATAAAAAAAATTACAAATGTTCGCCGCTCCGTCCCTTTCCTCGTTCTGTACCGTCTCATCCTTCTAGTGTGTGAAGGACGATATTTTTAATTTTTTACATAAAAGGTGTGATTCCAAGCCGATTAACTAAGTTTTTTTAACATCCAAATTGAGGCCACAGGTAATCATATACTTATGTATCAATTAAATCATTTTTAGGGTATTTTTATGAGCCTGTTGGTACAACGTAGGAATTTATTCTTAGAGATTAAGTAATCCTAACTAAAATTACGCTATTTAATTAATTTATTTATTTAGAAATAAGCATCACCTTTGTAACTATTTTTCTGTTTCCTTCTTCTTATCTATTTGTTAAATGTGTGTACATAAACTGTTACATAAATAATACATTTTGTTATTATTGCGAAAGTGAGCTTGTTTGCTACTCGTTCACGCATAAATCGCTGAACCGATTTTGATGATAGTTCATCAAAATCGATGCAGAGATATGTGGGACTCTGCAGACGGTTATGGGCAACAGAGCATAATTATTATATACTATCTATACTTAATGTAATAAAGCTGGTTAGTTTTTTTTATTGTTTGTTTGTTTGTTTGAACGCGCTAATCTCTGGAACTACAACTTGCCGCGCTTGACTCGGTGGAACACAGAGCTAAAAGGCTCATTGGCGACGTAAGACTGGTGGATGCCAAGCTTCACAGCTTGGCTCATCGCCGCAAGGTTGCCTGCTTGTCGGTCTTCTACAGATTGTACTTCGGGGAGAGTGTCCAGGAACTCCACGATCTCATCCCACCGGCCCCCTTCTACCATCGGACATCTAGACGCACTGCAAGTTACCATCCCTACCTTGTTGCTATTCCACCAATTCGCACTAAACGTTTCCAAACGTCTTTTATAATGCGCACAGCAAAGGAGTGGAACTCTCTGCCTGCGTCTGTGTTTCCGAACGCATACGACCCTAATCTCTTCAAAATTAGAGTGAACAGGCTTCTTCTGGGTAAGCTCGCTCCATCGTCGACTTTGTCTCTGTCATCTATGACCTAGACTAGAGTCAAGAGCAAACCCATATTAAATTAAAAAAAAAAAAAAAAAAAAGCTACCAGTTGGATTTGGTAATTATTTTTGTATATGATAGCCACTAGCATGAGAAAGGTTATAGGCTATACGGAACCGAAAAAAAAACGGAATATGCGCGTACGAAGTCGCAGGCAAAAGCTAATAGTGTAATAAATCGAATTAATGCTTATAAACAGAATTTCTGTTGTCTCAGGGTGACTTGAAGAATTGATAGTCTGATTATTAAGAAGATAAAAAGATACGATTTAGTTATCATTATTTGTACTGATGGGACAACCCCATACCTAACTAAAAATTTAGCAAAACTTGAATATATATGTTTTGGTATTTTTTTAAATGTTAATTTTTTTCTGAAGGAGTTTTGGTAGTTTAACACTTTCAGTGCCCAGAACTCAGCATATGAGTCGAACAATAATTTGAACAATAAGTTTTAAGAGATTATAAGGTGTACCTGCGTTGGATTTGTAAGTAATTACACAAGATTTAGAGATGATATAGCTAGGTAGTTTCTTTTCGGTGCCTGTAACTGGTGGTAACTGCTCTATGTTTTAGGAAAAGTAGTACCTACCTATCCGACTTTAGGTTTCTCCTGTTTAAATAGGTACATTCTGCCAAATCTGAAAGTTTTGATTCCAGATTCAAGTTGCTTGAATTTAATCAAATCTGATTGATTTCTCTCCCTTGAATACCTGAGACCTTAGCTTGTGGCTAAAGAATAAAAGCCACACGGGTCGATCAAGGTTAAGCAACGCTTGCAAAGGTTGGTCTTAGGATGGGTGAGCATCTTACCATGCCGAGTTTCCTCCGTGCCTCGGAAAGCACGTTAAGCCGTTGGTCTCGGCTGTCATTTGTAGGTCTTTGGCAGTCGTTACGGATTGTCAGAAGCCAGTTAATCTGACTCCAGCCTTGCCATGAACTACCGTGTTACCCAGTTAATGGGTTGTGGAGGTCTGGCAGGCAGCCGCTCTACGTAAAATACTGGTATTCACCTGAATCCGATTTTACTGGAAGCCGACCCCAATATAGTTGTGAAAAAGCTAGTTAGATGACGAATACGGTCTGTGACCTTAAGCGGAATCAGAAGTACTACTCTGTAAATATCTCACCGTTACCTATAATTCAGGTGGCATGACTTGCCAATACAAAGCTTTAGGTGGAATGACAGTTCACACTCACTTCACCTAAGTATTCACCGTGACATTTGAATAAAATAGACTGGCTGTTTTAGCTCTAGTAGGGGCTAAGTAATCAACGCTTCGGTTTCTAAATCTATTCCTTTGCAAAATCTTAGTCTTGTGTAGTCAGCAAACGAACTAGTCCGTAAGAGCGCTCCCACAGGCGAACTACGAGAACTAGGTCTGAGATCTGCCGCTCTTTAATTCGTTAGTTCCTTGGAAATGACCGACCTAATAGTACTGCAAGAGTGAGAAGGAGCACAGAGTTGCCCTACCTAGATGCGTTGCCGCTCACTTACTTACTCACTTATATGCTTCTCATCTTTCAATGCTAAGCAATATACAAGCTACTATTTACAAATTTTGAATAAACACGTCATTTTGCATATTTTATAACGTTTATAAGCAATTTTCTATATTGAACTAATAAAGTATCAATTAAAATAATAAGAGTACAACGTAGGTAAAGCGCTGTACTGCAAAGAGCGCGAACGATCTGCTTTTCTCTCTGCTCACTAGCTCAGTCAGCTCCCGTATCGAAACATTTAGTTGGGAGCTCGTGAACTAAAAGAGCGAACTAGTTAGCTAAGGAGTTGCGAACTACATTGAGCGCTCCTGGTCGCGAACTACTATGTGCAAGCCTAAATCTTAGACAGAAATTGCCAGACACGTAGATAACTTTTTTTTAAGAACACCCGGTGAACGCTAATGTCAATCACACTGACCACATCAAAGCAACATTTGCGGAAACGCAGCTCTCCTGTGAGGTCCGGTGTAAAAACTGGCCACTTCACATGACTAATGACGTCATCAATATCTCGGCGGCCCCCGACACATGCGCGCGCGCCGAGACACATGTCATGGCGAATGGAATAACGACGCGCATTTCCGGTGCGAAAATGGTGCGAACGGTGACTTAGTATGGATTCGTACCTAGGTATGCTTGATACGGTTTATACGACATATTTTTAGTCCCAAAAAGCTGTTAAGTATCTCTTTTCAGAGAGTTGGTACAGACGCCAGCACATCAATCTACAACAATCTATCAAATTTCTTTAATAGATTTTCATATTTATCGCTAAAGCATTAGGTTCAAGGTTGATTGGGGAAATTTTACAGTTTTGGGTAGCGTCTGTACCTCAATAAAACTTGAATTTCGGATTGTTTTTCTAAGCAATTTTTATCATGAAACTGAATTAGAAAAACTGTAAGAACGAAAACTGTCTTCAAAACATGTTTGCAATGTACAAATTATAAAGCTATAGTGTACTCATTGTTGAGAAGCCTTATAATAAATAAATAAAATAAAAATAAATAAAGCATCTTACATCAAGATTTTCAAACAGTGGGAACAAGCATCTACATATTTCCTGCCCTTCCTCGAAGAGACTAAAAAATCCTTCGACCTGAGGACCTAAACAATGGCAACTTACAGTTGTCNAATAAAAATAAATAAAGCATCTTACATCAAGATTTTCAAACAGTGGGAACAAGCATCTACATATTTCCTGCCCTTCCTCGAAGAGACTAAAAAATCCTTCGACCTGAGGACCTAAACAATGGCAACTTACAGTTGTCAAAATCAAGCAACATCTTCTGTCTATTACATTTCGACTTTCCAATTTTTTTCTACTTTACTGCATTGATTTTGCTTGAGTTTTCGTCATTTCATTTCATTTTATTTATTCAAACAATAAACATTGTGTAGAATATACGCTAGGTACATAATAATTACAATAAAATTGTCGCATGCAAAACAATTTGAAGCTAAAGTATAGTAAAACATCAAGTCACTCAATTAAAAAATGTCTATAAATAAATAAATGTCAGAAAGTATGTCAGATATAATGTCAAATGTACGCTATGTCTGATGATTAGTCAAAGTCAAAGTGTAGAAGTCAAAAATTAACTGAATTAAAAGCTTGTCCAATGTTATTATTATAATCAATTATTTTTTATCATTTGACATAAAATCAGATACTGAGTATAAACACTTTTCCAACAAGAAGGCTTTTAATTTGTTTTTGAATAGGTGAGGGCTATAAATTAATAACTTTAAATTACTGGGTAACCTATTAAACAATTCTACTGCTTGGTACTCGGAGCAATGCTTAGCTACATTAAAATTTGGTGCCATCTTGTGTTTAAACTCCTTCCTTCTTGTACTTTCTCTTATTTTACGTTCCTCTTGTGATTCATATTTGTATATATACTTAGCAAAGTGATTTAATATGACTAATATGTATAAACTTGGTACTGTAAAATGTCTAATTCTTCAAAATGCTCTCTGCATGAGTCTCTTTGTGAAATCCTTACAATATTCCTTATGGCTTATGGCGGTCTGAGAAACAGGGGCGATCCATACAAAATCAACGGTGTATTTACCAAAAATCAACAGAGATAATTCGACAGAAGTGTAACACGTCATTTGCGTACAAGTAGCAAAAACGTTAGGTTCCGACGATTTGACAGCCAATGAGCCGGATGCCGTGTTTAATTAGTTCCAAATTGGTAGCACATTCAAGTTTATTGGTTTTTGGTACCAACCTACCTACCACTGTGTTTAGCAGGACTTTTTGTTTTCTATAATATCCGGTGTTATAATTACTATTTAATTTGTTTATGAGTTTGTAGATTGCTTGTAGTATAATTACTGCAATTACGAAAATTAAAACTTATAACTATTCGTTACCCCCCGATTACTGACATAAGAAAGTGAAGTTGAGTTATTTGTCAAATTCTACTATAGGCCAAAAATCTTTGGCATAAAATTAGGGTTTTTCACGTTCTCTTTTCTCACACACAATATAATCGTTCTAAAATTAAGTTTCCTTTAATTTGTACACATATTGTTTGTGCCAAATAAACTAGTTTTCTTGCTTTCTTTCTTTCCTTAGAAAGTTAAAACAAAATGTTCACCTTTTTTCAAACATAGGTACTATTTACATGCTTCAATCATAATTTTCCATTTTGATATATTATCAAGTGTATTTTGCATAAAAGCACGAGAAAAAACAGTTGACAAACGCGACAAGTGTCTGGCATCCCCTCCCAAACGTTTAACATGCGTTTTTGTCACATTTCTGACATACGGCCATTAACCGTCTCCCCTGACACCGGGATATGACACCTACATTAACAGATCACACGGATCTCACCCTTAGTTTGAGACTAATAAATACGTCTAATTGGATACAAGTCCCCCAGGGCGCTGTTACACTACATTATGCTTTGAATGGATTAATATTTTGGTAAGTTGCGCCTGCTTTCCAAGTCATGTCATGCAACATGACTCCACCTTGAATTATCAAAATAGTTTTGTTGTTGTTTTTATCTTCTTCAGCTATCCCACTTCTGATCAATTGGTCTGAAATTGATATATATATCTATCTGTAATAAAGCTGAAGAGTTTGTTTGAACGCGCTAATCTCTGGAACTACCAGTCGGATTTGGGAACTCCTTTTGTATATGATAGCCACATTCATGAGGAAGGCTATAGGCTATACGGGAACGGGAAACAACGGAATATGCGCGTACAAAGTCACGGGAAAAAGCTATTAGTTATATAAAATTCGAAGTTTATAAACTAAAATATAGTCCGTTATTATTTGACACTTATAAAAACTATTGCTGGCCCTCAATGGCTACAAGTAGCCCAAAACAGAACGAAATGAAAGGACTTGGAGGAGGCATTTACCTGTTTAATGGGTTACTGCCAAACACTAGTGTAGATAAAAAATATCTACTTACCTGTTTATTTTGTATTTAAGCAGGAAATAAAAGGCTTTTTTTTATTTTTATGTATTATTTGACAACCTAATGAATGTCTCTCAGGTCAATGGGCCAAACAATTAAGTCTTGACTACATATTATTTATTAAAAAATATGAGAACAAAGCTCTGAAAAAAATACTCCTTTCTTCTGTAGTAAGCATTTTTTCATTAGTTTGTTGGGCCCCTAGAGTCTAGACTAGACCATAGTTAATGTACCATTAACGATTGCCAAAAGTCCAAAAAATTTGGGACTGACTACGTGGAATTCCGGTAGCGCATGTCAGACACTTGCATTTTGGATATTTTTACAATCGTTATCGTCGAAAAAAAGTCATTTTACCCTTTTTTTTTTTAAGTGTGGGAAATCTTCAAATGACTTTTCCGCTCTGGGTGGAGTGGAAAGGCGTGTCAGACTCTTACTGACTAAAACCCATCCGTGTTCCTTCTAAAGCCCTTTGCGTCCAGGGCCGCGGTGACTCTTTCGAACAAATTCCGCAACCCTGGCAAAGTCATTTTACCTAGACCCTAAATTTTGAGTAAGAAACTTAATATAACAAATAAAATTTTACATAATAAAATATATCAAGGTAGCTAAGTAGGTAGGCTACTTAGCTACCTTGATATATTTTAAAGATCACAAACGAGATTATCTCTGAAATCTCCTTATCTCGTAACTTGTGTCTAAAGACATTTTAACGCATGTTAAAGTCAAAGACAATTAAGTTTTTGATAGTTGATAAATTTTAATTGGTGATCCAGTAAAACAAACATTTGAATGGACCAATTATTGTAGCTTTGGTAAGATCTTTATCTCACAAGCATCAATAAATTGGCCTTAAAATCTTGTCACGGGTTTTGCTAATTAGTCTATTTTTAGATAGAGCGCCTTTTGTACATGTGGTCTAAGTTCTTATGCACCTCTTTGTAGGTAGATGCAAGCTTCACAGCTTGGCTCATCGCCGCAAGGTTGCCTGCTTGTCGGTCTTCTACAGATTGTACTTCGGGGAGAGTTTCCAGGAACTCCACGACCTCATCCCACCGGCCCCCTTCTACCATCGGACATCTAGACGCACTGCAAGTTACCACCCCTAGTTACCGTGTTGCTATTCCACCAATTCACACTAAACGTTTCCAAACGTCTTTTATAATGCGCACAGCAAAGAAGTGGAACTCTCTGCCTGCGTCTGTGTTTCCGAACGCATACAACCCTAATCTCTTCAAAATTAGAGTGAACAGGCTTCTTCTGGGTAAACTCGCTCGCTCCATCGTCGACTTTGTCTCTGTCATCTATGACCTAGACTAGAGTCAAGAGCAAACCCATATTAAATAAAAAAAGATGAGACATATGGCAGCAAAAACGTGTGTACCTAGAGTAGTGATTAAAAAGTTAAAAGATATCGTATTTATCATAATTAGGTAATGTAATAGGTAGTCTAGTAGTACTGAGACTTTGACCACTTCTGGATTAATCTACCTAATTACCTATACTAATTAGCTGCAATCGCATAATTTGTGGATAAGTCCGTATTTTAAAAAGAAGAAAAGAAAAGAAAGAAAGATAACACGTTTATTCCGCTAGAAATGATACACAAAAACACAGAACTTAAAGGTTTTCTTTTAGTTCTGTGTTTTTGTGTGTCATTTCTTAAAACTTAACAACTAACTAAAAACTAAATAAAACCTCTTTTACTGACAAGCTCAATCGATTGTACTCTTCTTTCCTTATTTCTTCTTTAAACACAAAGGTTATGCTTGTATGTTCCCTTATAGCCTATAGCATTCCTCATGAATGTGGCTATCGTATACAAAAAGAATTTTACAAATCCGACTATAGTAGGCGCCAGATAATCGTGGAATAACGGTCATTGACCCACCTACAATTATTGACATTTTTAATTTGAAAAACGGAATTAATGACACAAAGCTGTCCCGAATCATCATCTCTCGTGATCCTTAACATTGTCTAATAATGAAAAACGATTCATATTTAATTGTTCAGGTACCTATGAACAGTTATTAGGGAAAGGTCAATATACTTTATTCCACATTTATCTGGCGCATACTATAGCTGTTCAAGAGATTAGCGCGTTTAAACAAACGAACAAACTCGTCAGCTTTTTCTATACTAATGTTATAAAGAGGAAAGATTTGTATTTTTGTATGTAACGAATAAACTTAAAAACGACTAGACCGATTTGAAAAATTCTTTCAGCAATGAATAGCTACATTATCAACGAGTAACATAGGCTATATTTTATCCACGTACTCCCACGGGAATAAGAACTACGCGGGTGAAACCGCGTGACGTCCGCTAGTTATTAGTAAAGATATAGATTTCGGGTTTTCCAAATCTAACTTTTTTTTTTTTTTTTTAATATGGGTTTGCTCTTGACTCTAGTCTAGGTCATAGATGACAGAGACAAAGTCGACGATGGAGCGAGCTTACCCAGAAGAAGCCTGTTCACTTTATACCACAATGGTCATTGGTCAACCCAAATTGTTGAACTGCAAACTTTCAAGCTAGGTATTGATGAATCTTACAAATACCTTAATCCGCTAACCCTTTACCACCAGAGATGCGCTAGGCTAGGCTAGCAAAATGAAGTGATCCCATTGGTAGATTTTTTCCTCGCGAACTCTATAGCTTCCTCGCGCATCTCCGGTGGAAAAGTACCCATGTTCCGTTTTACGGTTCCACCATAATGATCTTAACGTTACTGTTACGTTAAAAAAGTATCTAATAATATAGTCACAATTTGTCGAAAAAAAAACATTCTAGGTTTTAATTTTTTTTTCTAAAGGTATTTTCTTAATCAATAAACATTTTCGATTTTCGAAATCAAGCCCTATTTAGAGGCGGTGTTACTTCATGAATTGTTACTTGTTAGGTTATTCTAAATTGAGCTGTCCTCCCCTGACTGAAACATTTCTATTCTATCTCCATAGTTTTACGTAAATATCTCTGAAAACAGGGGCAATATTTTATAGCCCTTCAAATAAAACTTGACACACGGTAACTCCGATTTATTTACGCGTGTTAAAGCGTTTATTTTAAAGTAAATAAATATAGATGCGCCATCACTCATTGTCGTGTAAACTGTGGCAGTTGTTTCGGAAGTCCGACATCCTGATGTACGCAGGGGTTGCCAATGTTTTGTAGAAGTCGAAACTCTCGTACCTAAAAAGTTTATAAATAAAAGCCAAAACGATAAAAAAACAATTACAACACACACAACACACAATAATTTTATATTGATGATAATCAATGTGAAACTCAAAAAAAAAATTGATAGTCTATAATCTCGCGAAGTCATTTCGAGAAATTGTGGACTGCCATAAACTGGCGACCAACAGCTGTCTGGCCTACAATTTATCTGTTTTGGTGTGATAGTTAAATTGGAAACTTGGCTCCTCATTGCTCTTTGCCAATGAGAGCTTTGTTTCCAGGTTTACTTTAACACGAAAACAGATAAATTGTAGACTTGTGCTCTGATTGGTTGCCATTTTATTTTAATCCACAATTTCCCGGAATGACTTCGCGAAATTATAGACTATCAAATTTTGATGCGTAAAATAGTATTCCAAATGTTCAGTTGACATTTTCCGGTGACATATGTATAAAGATTTACCTCCTTTTGCGTCCAGAAAAATAAGCTGTCGGCAAAAAATCGTTACAACTTACGTTATTAACAACCAAACAAATGAAGTAATTATTAATTGAATTAATTATGTACATGTATTAAGCATAGATAATACCATAAATAAATATCGCCGCACGAATGTTGACAACATCTGCACACGCGTCAATGGCGTAGAACGGAAGCCGCATGCAAGTCCAAATTGGTTCATGTTGATGTTTAGCCAGTAGTCACTCCTCGGATGCACTTCACGTGGCGGTAGCTTGGAAAATAAATTATTAATTAATATTTTGTATATGCAAGCAAGAATACATTGCAGGATCATTTTTCTTCTAAGGAGCAGCCACTGCACTGACAGGAACGATATTGTGATCTCCAATCTTAGAGCCTAAGGGGCGAGAAATTGGCGTTAAGAAAGTGTAAAACCCTTCTTTAATGCCAATGTTTGCCAGATTTCAGACTTAGTTATTACCAGAAGCATTTAAGCAATCAAGTCTATCGTTGCTACTGCTGGGACTTAGACGTCCTCTCGGTAAGAATGATGGAGTGAGCAATTTACAACCACGACCTGGTTGTTGTCGTCCATATTAATACATACATATTTGATTTAAAATAAAACGTGCGAGTCTTACAGTAATCGAATAGGATGTGTAACATCTGACGTCTCACCTTGGTAGAAAGCAACATTACCATTAAAAGTACCAACTGACAGCCAACTCGACCACTGCGCGCGCTCATTGGTCAAATCGAATAGGGCACGCTCATTAGTCAAATCAAATAGCGCGGTCTTACTCGGCTTCCTGTTACACACTTCCGTCCCATTTCACGAAATCACTCCCACAGATTGCAGGAAAGCGAGAGGAAATATGTTACACATCAAAAATACTTAGATGCAACCGCTAATTTTGACTCTATATTTTGTTTTGCTTGAAAAGTCAATTTGCGAATTGTTGGTACCAGTTGGAACCATCAAAATCTGGAAGCTAAAATAAAACAGAACAGGGAAATGCCTGACTGGTTAACCAACCGGCTTGTTTTTGTCAAGATTCTAATGTTCTAATAAATATAGCTTCCGAGTTCCGATCCCAGCGTGTTCTCTGCCAATTAATTTAAAATATCAGAGCACCGTTGGGTTTTAGCTTGGAGATTTTATTATTCAACTGAGATTCTTGATTTATTAAAGAGCTCACCAAAAACTAAACTTCCCTAAACTCTCGGAAGAACCTCAAATGAAACCTCTGATAGGTTTGATTTTCTTTTGAGCTTAAATAGAAGAAACTTTTTTGACTAATGCAATAAAGTTCAAGAACTTAGAGAGTGTAGAATGAAACTTGTACGAAATTTTTTGCACCCTGTATGACTTGTGGCAAGCCCCGCCCCCGTAGGCTAGGTCCTGGCTTATTAAAACCACCCCGCATGTACGGCCAGTCCGACCGCTACTTCCATCAAAAAGTTATTAACCTGGTTGACAAGGTATAAATAATATTCATAAGAATTCAAAATATTTTGTTTTTGTGTTTTCGTTTTAGTTTTTCTAGTATTATGATTTGTGTAATTGTGCTTTTGTGTGTTGTGTTTTCTGTTCTTGTACCATATACATTTTTTATCCATCTATGTATCAAATACAGTTTCTAAATTAAAATTCTGTATGGACAATTTGAAATTAGTTTTGAAATATTACGGTTAGGTTTTTTTTTTAAATCAATTAATATACATAGTTGTGATTAGAAATAGCTAGATGTTACACATTGTAAGCCAAGCTATCCTAAGCGAGTGTACTTCCGTGATAAAAAGTATCCTATGTTCTTCTTCAAAGTTCGGTCTATCTCTATACCAAAATTCATCAAACTTAGTTCAGCTGTTTATGCGTGAAAACGTAACAAACAACCAGACAGACAGAGTTACTGTCGCATTTTTAACACGTATCGATTAGCTCGCTCTTGACCCTGACTTCGCTGTCCATACTTCCCTTGTATATCCATTAGGGTGTGCTCAATATCCGTGGACAAAGAGCAGGATCGCGTGACAAGGCTCGCTGCACCGAATCCGACGCCTCGCAAGTGTCTGCCCGGCGCACGCGCCACTTACAAACTATAATTATCGCGGGCAATCTGTTCCAACAGGATATCCTCGGCCATCTGGTCGATATGTCTATTTGGATATCGATCCACTGTGTATTTATAGATGCTTATTGTCTTGGGCGGTTCACTGTTTTGGACTTTTTTTTGGTGTGTAAGGATACTTCCTTAACAGTGTAAGTAGCTGCTCTTGCAGGAAATGTCATATTTTAAACGTTCATCTGAGGACTAATAGGTACTACTCATTTTTAAGCAACGTTCGCATTCACATCTCAGTTGCAATCTGTCAAAAAAGCCTCAATTTCCATACATTTTTGACAGATTGCACTGACATGCGAACGTACTTTAAAAAAAAATAGTAGGATAGGCACTCTGATTTCTGACATAAACGCATCGAACACATCGGCGTACCCTAGACGTCAAGCCACAAATTCGCCGGTTTTTTTTGTCAAATTTTTTGGCAACAATGGCGTTCAAAAGGTTAAGGAGCGTTCACATTCGCAACCTGTCACAA
>NDFZ01004085.1:0-42669 GCA_002192655.3 Mamestra configurata
TAAAGTGATTAATTAGTAATGAATATAAATATGGTAAGCTATAAAATTAATGACTGTTACAGTAGGTAGTATTTTTTTTCTAACCTGTGAATCTCTTAGTTTCATCTTCGTCCGTATGATGTAAAGGAACTGGGACATTGTGAGTTCTTGTGGCACTAGGAACTTGTTTCTACCCAACGCAGGCACTTCTCGCTCTCTTGAATACCGTTCCACGTATAACTGGATAAATAAAAACATAATTAGTAACGAAAACTGGCAAAATTAAAGTAAAATTGGTGAAAAAGAAATGAATTTTACCGGCACTTTATTTGGAAATCTATGTCTTATTGCTTGAACCTCTTGATTCGACTGTTTGATGTTCATATCTGTAACAAAAAAGTAAGATTTAGATGAAATGAATGTCAAAGTATGGCTGAGAGCGAAAACAGTAAAACGTCTAAACCCACACGCTAAGGTTCAATAATGAGCCTCTTGTTTTTTAATTTGGCATATGATGCAAGTTGGAGATAAGGAAATAAGAATGGTGCTGTTGTTTACCTACTTTGTAAAACCAGGACAGCTGGACTATAAATAGGTACTTACTAAAAACTTTGATTAGGTGATTTCTCTAGGTAGGTGCCTCTTTTATAGTAGGTATATACAAGAAACTCTTATACCTAAACATTGCCTACCGGCTGTTGCTGTCTCGTTAGTCTAGAGGTTAATGTCGCAAAAACGCGCCCCACATTCTATGGTGAGGTCAGTCAGACAAAAGTCACAATTTTAGCCATAATTTATTAAATGTAGCAATGCTACACAACTTTTACGAGCAGACACTTCCCTGTAAATACACGCTGCGTTTACTCGAAAGGACAGAAAATTATGCTAACGATACAGAATAATATACCTAGATAAGGCAGAGTGGGGCGGATTAGCGATAGGTTGCCTGAAATTACTTTCAGCGATAACACACACGTTGTACAGACGCCAGCACATCAAGCTACCCGAAACTGTCAAATTTTCCCAATCAACCGTTACCAATACCTACTTTAGTGATAAAGTTGAAAATCTATTAAAGAAATTTGAAAGATTGTTGTTGCTTGATATGCTGGCGTCTATACCTACTGAGTATTTTTTGTGAAATGTATTTATAGTTTACTTATCTCAAGGAAGGGTTTAAGTAAACTTTGAGAATCACAAGAACACTCACCATCTTTATATCCAAAAACTTCTTGTGATGCGTATGTGATGTACAGGAATCCGTCTTCATCGCCATAGTTTTCGTAAGCCTGGGCCATCGTAAGGCTCATGCTCAGCATTGATTTGTTGTTTATAATCAAATATAAGGCCTGAAACAATACATCGGAGTTATCATGCTGCAAAATTACTTTGTGCTACCTTAATTTAGTTGACAGCTCAATACTCACACTGCTTGCCTACGCCCGACATAGCTATCGGAGTTTATCAAACGTGCATCGTGCAAGTAGTGTAAACGCTGTGTAAGTATATGCGACAGAGCGTCTTCACGACATAGTTTTGAATACAATTACGTCAAGGCGACATACACGCCTTCGCTCAGTGAGTTGCAGTTTAAAATGAGCAAGAATTGTACTTTGCACATAATTGTCTTCGTCTAAAGACACCTTTAGAGCATCCAGATACCCCATGTTATGCTACCTAAGCAGATAGTTTGGGTCACTTCCAACAGCTCTTAGTACTATGTAATACAATCAAATAATTAATTAATTATTTATCTCCACAGCTAATTGATTGATTACGGGATTACATAAATAATACTTTTACCCGACGATAGTGACGACGATAGTCCAACCAGATTGAACTAGACGCTAGCTAGACTAGATCATATCGACGGTCCCTATAAAGACATATCGTAAACCTCGGTTTTTGTATCGTTTTAAATTTTAGTCAAAATAAAACGAATAAAACTCCCTCTAAAGGTGTTAAAGTTTTCAATCAGCTACCAGAATTATTAGGCTAACTCTTTCAAGGTGTCCATCAGATTGGACTTTCAGTTTGAGTGGTTCAAGCCATTACAGATGTTAGTTACATGCTGCATAAGGGATTATGGATTAAGCCGGTTAACGGAATTTAATTGAATGTTATTATTTTGGTCTTACAGTAAACATGAGATACGATAGCTGTATAATAAAATAATACTAGCGACCCGCCCCGGATTCGCACGGGTGCAATGCTGATACTAAATATACTACGGTTTTAGAACTTTGGTTCCATGTATAGTAACTTGGCACTCGCCACTCTGTCATATACGTCAGTGTTTTCGCGAAGTCATGAACGCTATTTATAGGCACGCGCCGCCGGCCCCCCGGCCGGTACTGCCGCAACCGCTATGTCCCTGCATTTTAAAACTGTAATATCTTCGAAAATATTCATTTAAATTACATGCGGGCCATATTGATATATTATATTAAATGCACAATATATTCAAAGTACTTAATTGGATAAGGATGAATGCTGTATTACTTATCGCTTCGTAAATAAGCCATTATTTCTCGTAAAAAGTAAAGGATAAAAAATGGTTATTGTGTATCGCGGACTTTTTTGTAGATCTTTTTAAGGTGTACAATACTGTAGTACATTATTTTGATCTATCTCGTAGCGTTCAGCCAGCGTTTGCAATGTAAGCGCAAAAAATGTGTTTATTTACGACATCACATTAGAAACCTCTAAAATTATCAGTGTTTCTCTAGTATATTATGCATGTATTATACATATAATCCTTCATCTTGAATCACTCAATCTATTAAAAAACCGCATCAAAATTCGTTGCGTAGTTTTAAAGATCTAAGCATACATTGGGACAGACAGACAGCGGGAAGCGACTTTATTTTATACTATGTAGCGATTCAGAATACCAAATTTCTGATAAAATTATGTCTAGTACTTACTTGGTTTGGTTTTATTCTTATCCTATTCCGTATTATAACTAGAAACTGCGACATGGTGATATCTTCAGGAACTAAAAACTTCGATTTGTCCAACGTTGGTAGATTTCTTTCTTTGTGATATCTCTCGACTATTAACTGCAATAAAATACCGAAATTATTTTAAACCGTTAACCCATTATCGGAGTGGGGTTAACCCTGGTAGTAAGTATGTACAAACATTATTCTTTGCTAGGGTAAAGCAACTGAATGGGTTAGCCGGTTTTGAGGGTGTCTAATCTATTTATGAATGGAATATGTTTCGTGTACTTATGTTAAAAAATAATATTTAAAAAAATACTTACGGGTATTTTGGTGGGGAATTTACTTTTTATCGCCATGACTTCTTCTTTTCTGCTAACTGCAAAGAAAAAGAGCAAACATTATGATCTCATTGGACATAACATATTGGATATCGACGGTCAATAGCACTCAAGTTCTCTGCACTGTTATCAGTTCAACTGCACATCTTTCACTAATGAACTTTTGCCTTTGCCTTTGGTAATAACAAAATTAAATAATACACGTTGGGTTGGTAAACAAAACACATCGCTATTTTATTGTTACAACTTTGAATAACCACCGCAAACTTTAAGTAAGTCGTGGAACACCTTAAGTTGACTACTTAAAGACTTGAATTTTCCTTTCTCAAATTGAAACGCATAAACAATATATGAATTTTAACCGAAAACAAAACCGAAACCGAACATTCGGTCGGACACTAGTGACGTCCATGGACTGGAAGAAGTGTCGGTCATCCACTTCTGGGTTGAGATTTTACATGCACATTTTGGCATCTCTTTGGAGTCTCTGTGAAGGGTAGACTCTAATGCAAAATTTTGCTAAAACAACATGTAGGTAAGCTCACAGGAAAGTTAAATGCTTTCTTGTTGACAAAATGCTTTGTTTATAACTTGTTAAATACAAGTAATAGATACATAAACTAAGTATCCTACATTAACGTAGCGGACGCAGTGACAGACTACTTACTTTGCCCAATGACTTGAGCGTAAATAAAATTAATGCAGAAGAAAACATCGGAATAGATAAGTAAGTATCAAATTTATATGAATAAGATAACTATATATAAGCTGAGATAGGGACCATTTTGGCCTCGCACAGATAATTATTTTATTAAGTATATAGTTATACATGTTTGTTATATTATATTACTGTTTAGTCATTAATTTTATTTTACTGTTTAGTTTGTCTTGTGCGAGTCCCAAATTAACATTTTTCTTTCTTTCTTTATAACTCAATTTTGATGTCAAATTCATATCTTCTATCGCATGTATTTGGAGTTATTGAGTTTCTGTAACACTTTTACAACGTGTGGATCTGCAAAGGCAAGGATAAAATTATCTCTTTTGATATAGGTCAGGGGTTCCGAAACTATGCGTCGCGACTCCCCGGGGCTTGCGTGGCGTTGCGGTATTTTCCCAGAGGCGTCGCAAACCGGTACGAAAATGAAACGCAAATGCTGCAATTGGCGAATAAAATGGGAGCGTCCTGTTTTGATAGCCTTTCTGCATGCAAAATCTGTTGAAAATCTGATCTGAAGCCAAGTTTGCAATAAATTGATATTGGTCGAACACTTTTATAAATATTTTTCAGTGAGTCTTAATCAGAAAAGCAAATTCAACCGTCTCATTGATTGTACGTTGTGTACGTAACTACTACTTTTACCAAATGGAGCTACCACAAGTAGGTATATCTTCTTTTACAAGGAGGTCGCAAAAAGACATTTAAGGGGTATCATACTGTAAGGAGTTTCCGAATGTCGTCATCAAATACCTGGCGACAGTCTAGGTATATAAGGAGTGCGCCTAGAAGGAACGGCCCTTTTTTTTCTTCGCCGGTTCTCCGAGTGTACGGACGTCTTGTAATAATAACTGTCGGTTGTTATTAAAGTCACGTAAGCCATTTTGCTGATCTCTTTGATACTTTCTCATTTTAAATCGTTTGAAGTTTGCAGTATTTGATTTAGTTATATGTTGTGCTAATTTAAATTATAAATAAACCTATTTTTGTTGAGTGTGTGTTTTTTTAATAATATTCCACATCTGAACCTAAAAATACTATAAAAAGATTGAGAACCCCGGGTGTAGGTAATATAATAAATCATAAATGTTCAAGATGATGGGCAGCTGTAGGCTAGCACTTAACCTTCGGCATGCCTGGTAGGGTCTGTCAGACCCATCCTGTTACTCGAACCGTTGTATTTAAACTGAGCATTATCAACCAATCGAAGATTCGAAGGCTTATGGCCGCTACTTCAGTCCGGAGTTAGCTGGGATGGTGAAAAAACACAAAAAAAAACCGAGTGCCTGTGTCAAATTCAGAGGTAGGTAATAGGTACCTTACACCTACGCCTACACCCGTTGATGGATGTGACAAGGACTGATTGTTATTGAATTATCTACATTCTTTGTCTTTTGCCTTCTATTTCCTAGAGTTAAGTTGAGATTTCTTTTGTTTTCACATTAGTGTAAAATAGGGGGTTTTTACAGTTATGTGAAAACAAAAGAAATCTAACTTTTTGTCCTAAAAACAAACCTTCAATTATTATTTTTTGTTACTTATTTTATATGTGAATTCTTATTTTTTTTCCATTTTTACTCCTACAAGAAACCCCTAGTATAGATATAAGTATGTTTAGATACAGCAATTACCACAACTAGTACGAAAAATAATCATTTTAAATTCGGGTCTGACAGACCCGCTACCAGCATACTGCGTAACATTTTCCACCAGGCATGTCGAGGGTTAAGTAAGTATGGTAAGGAACAACGTGTTTTAAACATTATAGGGTTTGCAAAACATAGGGTAACCCTTTTCAGTTTTCCAATAAATTTGTGGTCTCAAATAAGGTCACCTTCGATCAGCCGTGACCGTTTTAGGACACACATGCTACCGGTCTCGTTTACTTTACTACCAATATAGATCAATTATAACGAACTGATAACTAGAACATACACAATACAACTACAAATTCTGGGAGTTCAACGAACTATATCGATGCATAATTATATGTTGCTAATAATATAGCATTAATAACAATTGTTTCGCGCTCTCAAATGGGCTATTGACATAAGTGTGGACGTAAACATTATTCACTCGCGGTAAACAATGTTGAGCTAATTGATTGTTTATAAAGTTTTTAAGTGTTTACCTACTTGATAAAGCGATTGGAAAAACAAACTGATACCCGAAAGCATTTTACATTTATGATGGCATAGTTGAACAGCCAGTCCTTAAAGTGTAATCACCTCACTCCTGCGCAGGAAAAGTTACACTTGTCTACCTAGGAAGATATAAATTATGTGGAATATGGATCTAAAGATAGGTATGTGTATCGACACTTAAACACATTGTTGCAATAAATAGTTTGAGACGTGCTTACTTAAATCCGCTAATCCAAAGAAAAAGTTAAATATGCTACTTACTGAAAGGCTTTTTTGACTTGAAGCACTGTTTCACATTATGATTCACATCGTGTTTTATTAAGGTTGTTATGAAGTTTAACTCCATTTTGAAGTTCCCGATCGCACAATGACGTGGTGGTCTCGCGGCGACGTGCACTCGTAGCGCAGTTCGAACCCCGACTACACCAATGTAAATATCATCGGTACTTTTATCGTTCGACATGGAGCACATGCACACTCGTAAACAAGCCGATAATCAGTCCCTCTTAATTTCTATTATTCAGAGTTGCATTTCACTTAATGTGATAGTGATTACTGAGTTACTCTCGGCCAGTCACGTACCTACATATTTTGTTATTGCTTATTTGCATAATACCCGCCTTTGACAAATATTGTAGCTTTAGGCTTTTTTCGCAGGTTCGCTTGGCTGGTCTGATGTCGGATCTTTCTATTTAATTTTTTGGGGAAAACAATAACATCAACAATTCAACATCAGCTACGATTTGGTTACCTGTGTTACCAGCTGAATTACAGAATCATTTCAGAAGTGACTTTCTTAAACGGTGCCTGCCTGTAAATATTGAGGATGCAACCTCTTTCGCTAGTAGCAAGCACTGCAGGAATAGCTGTCCAGGCTCAAATAGTACTAACTGATGCCATTTGTATTTTTCTTCTTTTTAGTTGCTATAACAATACACGGCTATGCTGCGCTGATAGCCAAAATTATTTTGAGCAAGTTCCTGAGATACTTTAACATTGGTGTTATAGAAACTATGGTTTTGGGATTTGTTTACGTACCTAATGTAAACAAATCCCCTTGCTCAGGCAAAGAGGATTGCTACTAAACTTATAGAAAGTAAAGTCTAGGAAAGCTTAAAGATCACCGCATGCTTTTACTTTCAGGACAACTAGATAGAACATTCTGACAGTTCCAGACCTTTTTTTTAAGGATGGGAAATCAACAAATGACTTCTTCCAATCTGTTTAGGGCGTGTCAGACTCTTACTGACTAAAACCCAACCATTTTCCTCCTAAAGCCGTTTGCGTTCCAGGGCCGCGGTGACTCTTTCGATCAAATTCCTCAATCTCGGCAGGTTCTGGCCCAACTTTGCTGACATCTCTTTGAGGCGCGCGTGGAAAACAACGCGCCGTCGACCCGGGCCTGTTTTCGATCGGACGCCGAGCCACCCAATGCTCGCCGTCCGCAGGCCCGCGCCATCGGTGGCCGGGAAGCGCCCTGCGACTCCCAATACCTTTTGTTGCGGCGGCTTGGGCGTGAGGTCATCCTCTCCCTCACGCGGTCCGCCTCCTCCTTCGCTAGCATTACCTACTGCTTCGCTGAAGGAGGTGACCGCTTCCCATGCCTCCTCGCTCCGGACCATGGATTGAACCAGGGCCGGACGCGAGCGGTCGCCGCCGCCGATCGCCTCGACGAGGACACGGTGGTGCTCCGCCCAAGGAAGGCAGACCTCCACCATATGCTCCACTGTGTCCTCCGGGCGATCTTCACAGTGATATTTCTAGACCTACGAGGTGGCTGTTGCCATTGAAGATTTGAAGCTGTAGCTGTTATTGAAGTACCAGAGTGAAGAAGTAACAATACTATTAGTTACAATAAACAATCAGACAGTAAATTATCTTAGCATGATCCAATTCCTAGGGTAGGTCGCATACATGTCAACATCACTAGCCAAACTACTTTTATCCAGTTAATCAATTAGCTAAGATGGCGGAATGAAAATGATAATTAATTTATCTGTTCTGGGTGGCTACGTGCTTAAACATTATCACACATCTTGAAATTAGTCATTAGGTGTTGGAACACAAAACCTTTCCTTTGATAAGATTTTGGCTTAACTTTAACAGTTGAGACTTAGGAGTAAGGAGCAGACAATAGAGGACCCAACTGAGATGAACCTTAGGATATCCTGACTTTGATTCGCATCAGTGGCAGCATTTCAGCCTGATTGCCATAGGAAAGGATTGCTAGTCTGGTACCTAATAAGCATGTCGATTGCTATGCGGACAGGCATTGGAGGCCCTTTTCGTTCAGTCAAAGATAAAGAGGATTTAGAACTTCTTCCTGGATTTTGTTTTTAAGGCGATTTTTCCTATTTATGCGTGAGTGTGCAATAGGTACTATTTTGACTCTATTATACAGCAGCATGGCGGTGTGACTAGGAACTAACCTTTTTTTTTTTTTTTTTTATATTGGGGGGAAATCCTCCACCGGCCCGCCTCTGCGGGCCACCTCGCGTCGGCGAGGGGAGTGAGGTGTTAAACTCCCCTCGCTACGTCAAAGAGGGGCGCACGGGAACACCACGCGCCGCCACCTCGGGTCCGGATGAATGGGGGGCGACGGACATCCCCAAGTCCGCCGCCCCTGGACCCAGTTAGGGGGGCCGGAAGAGGGCAGCGTATGCCCTCCTCCGACGCCCGATGCGCCTGCTGCGGGCAGGGAGAGCGGTTGTGATCTCCCTCTCCCTTTCCGCAGCCTCCTTCTGCGCGATAACTGTCTCGCAGAAGGAGACCACCGCGTCCCAGGACTCCTCACCGCCGACCATAGCATGGACTACGGCCGGCAGCGAGAGGTCACCGCCTACAACAGAGATGAGGGCACGGCGCGGCTCCTCCCAAGCTGCACACTCTGCAAGCGTATGCCGTGCCGTGTCCTCCCGACAGTCGACGCAGTGGTGGCATCGAGCGTCCGGCTCCCTGCCTATGCGACACAAGAACCTCCCGAAGCAGCCATGCCCCGAGAGGACCTGCGTCGCACGAAACGACAGGGAGCCGTGCCTTCTCCCGAGCCAGAGGTCGAGCACTNGTCCGCCGCCCCTGGACCCAGTTAGGGGGGCCGGAAGAGGGCAGCGTATGCCCTCCTCCGACGCCCGATGCGCCTGCTGCGGGCAGGGAGAGCGGTTGTGATCTCCCTCTCCCTTTCCGCAGCCTCCTTCTGCGCGATAACTGTCTCGCAGAAGGAGACCACCGCGTCCCAGGACTCCTCGCCGCCGACCATAGCATGTACTACGGCCGGCAGCGAGAGGTCACCGCCTACTACAGAGATGAGGGCACGGCGCGGCTCCTCCCAAGCTGCACACTCTGCAAGACTAGGAACTAACCTACAACAACATTGTTGCAATAGGTCAGGCGGATGGTGATTAGATACTTATACGAATACTTAGGTAAAACTGCAAGGGCGTACCCAAGAGGTGAGCTAGGGGGGGCAGCTCGTACCCGTTTCGCTGGTTGTTCTGCTCCATGGCCGACGACTATGTACTGAGCCGGCGACGAGTGCGTAATTGCGTAAACGTGCTAATTATTCCCAGTCACTCCCACATGGATTGCCAGCCCAGTTGCCACCGGGTGGCGTCTGGAAAGTTATTACCCTTTCTCCAAATCGCCATACACTGCGGCGTGGTTCGCCAATCTCCTCATCGTTGTCTGTCTTACGGCCGCGATGAGGGGGTTGGCGGTAAGACTTTTCCAACTTGGTTTTGTCTATACTAATAACAAAGCTGCTTTCGGATTTGGCCTAAGCCCATTTGAAAAATTCACTCAGTATTGTGCATAGGTATAGCTATGTAGGTATGTGATGGAGTACCTATCTAAGTATAAATAAAGGAATGTTTTGATGTTTATGAGATCCGCAGTGACGGCGGATGACGATAATGCGATAGAGGTCTTAAATGAGGGGTGTCTAATTAGTTTCCATACGAGAATAAATATGTGGTGGATACTAATTGCTTTTGCCATATCTAAATATATTTATGGAAGCAAGCAGGGCTCCCTATTTGCCAATAGTGCTCTTCAAAACAGAACACTTATGGAAGATACATTTAGTACCTACCTACCTGCTTCAAATTTCGATACCTTTTGTTATAATAAAAGCCTGACAACGCGACATTGGAGTTTTTAGAGATGAACAACCCGATTTCTCGGCATGATCTTGCCGTGTGGAAGACATTTGATATAGTAAAACATCTCTCATACCCGTCCTTCTACTATGGTGACATTCGAAAGGTGACCATGATACCCCTTAACTTTTACGATGCCCATGGTACCTGCTATTTTATGCAAAGGTTTTGGCTAACAGCGCTCCTACTGATACCTAAGTATGTGCTTTACCCCGAGGGTAGGTAGATATTAGGTTCCCATACAAGGTAGGTCCTATATACAGCGTGAAAATTTAATGGTTGTTTTCCCGCAACGAAATGAGTTTGTCTTGGTAATACAATCGATTTATGAAAAATAATAAATTTTAAATCAAGAAATGGCAGAATAACAATAATTGTGATAAACAAAACTCGAAAGCGACTTCGAACCAATAGTAATACATCGCGATAGTTTCGCGCAATAATAATGCCAAAAGCCAGAGATACAATATTTATTGTGAACAGCTGGAACCTACTCGTATATAGAATTGGTTGGGCTCATTTACTTTGATTGATTCTAGGGTAAGTATTTCAGTAAGTAGATACCAGGGGCGGATCCAGAAATGTCTTTAGCTTGACCCCGCTGCCGCGCTGAGGGTAGGTTTTTAGCAAAGTAAACACTAAAATAAAAAATACCATTTAATATTGCTGAATGCATAACATGCATCCTTGGATTACGTTTCGTAAATTCCTCAATGACTTCGTTAGATTGTATACTACCAAAGAAATCTCGATCGTTTTGGGGAGGGGCTTGAACCCCCTAGATCCGCCAATGGTAGGTAGATACTAAGATTTATTATAATATAGCTCACGGAGTAAAGATCACCTTTAAAAAAATAATGTTAATAAACAAACTACAATTTTAATAAACGGTTGTGGGATATGAATACAGCAGTCATTATTTTATTATTAGCCATAAATTGGTTGCTGCGCCCTAACAACAACATTAAGTTTAGCAGTGTCTGTAACTGTGTGTATATTGTGTGCAATAAATTAATGAATACTTAGATAATTGCCAAGACACCTCAACCAACATCTAAAGAGTCTCTCGTTAGGCAGCTATTGTTAGGAGGTTTCTCTCTCAGGATCCCTGACCAGCGGTGGCTTGGACCATGTTCCCGGTGGGCTACTATATTTATTTATATGTTTTTTTTTTTTAATATAAATGTTTAAAATGTAAAAAACGTAAATTAAAATACAGGAATTAGCATAACAGTATTTAGGTGACCTCTCAATCTCTTGAGCTGGGTGGTAATGCAGTACAGTGCCAGTATCTAGGTACATGACGGTGGTACCTACCTAAGTAGGTACCTGATGGTGGTATCTATCTAAGTTCCACCTACTTACTAATGGAATTAGAATAGGGTGCCTAATAACTCGCGACACCATTTTGTAAGGTAGGTAAGTAGATCTGCTAATCTGTACCTAAGTGCCACCGCATGCTAGAAATTACTCATTTAACTTCAGACGTAGGTACACGGAGCAGTTCTGCACGGCCAGTAGTTTTTCCAAAGAGCAATATTGGTAATTTTGCAAACGAAATAAATGGTGATCAGTTTAAATGCAATACAGTAAAGTCCTCCTGGTTGAAGAAATAAAACTTCCTGAATAGTACTAAGGTAGTTTTTTAATTAAGGAACCAAGAAAGAAGTAAACTTTCCGTTTATGTTTTTCTAACACAAAAATATTTTGAAGGAAATTTGAAGAAGCTTGAACACATTTAGTTTCATGAACGCAGATTTTTTGACAGGCGACTAACACATTTCTATACACGTAAAACAAAATTTGGGGAGACCTTGTTTATTGAAACTTTTATCAGTTAAAACTTAATAGCACTGTATTTAAAAGTATTTTAACCAAAAAAAATAGGTTTTACATTCAATTAAATACTAAAGAAGCTCTCAATGGGTCGGTGAGCTCAATTTTAATTAACTTACATTGAGTCGTCGACTCCTTCTGGCAGGCTCCAGGGAAACGGAACGCACTTGACTCTTAGCGACTGAAAATGAATTATCGAATTTCTGAAATAATTTATTAGGAATAAATATATCAAAGTGTAGCCGTAAGTGTACTGCGTAGGTGTAAAAACATTCAATGCTTTAGGTATTATTAGTTTACTGTGTATTTTATACAGTTTTATTTACTAACACTTTTTGCTTCATCGATGGACTTTAGAATCGATAACCCAATTTTATTTCAAGTTTTGAATGACTGCAATTGTCCGATAGTGCGTCGCTGTAAAATGCTGCTGTGTTAGGACTGTGTGACGGTGTTGTGCTCGTTGTGACCATGCTTTTCACACCGATTTATATTGCTATGACTTTTATAAAGACCTGGCGCATTCGCTCGTTCAGAGCTCGTCTACTCGAGTTTTTGAGCGGTAACACGAGTGTCGCATTCTGCAAAGTTCCTGAAAATGCAGCTGGTAAGTGTCCTAACATAATATCGAGACAGTTATGTCACGCATTTTTATTTAACATGTTATGTACCTACTACATACCGTTAATTATCTCACTTATTAATTAATTATTGCTTTTAATTTATCGACCGGCTAAATAACCTCATTTACACAATTTAAAGCATTAGTAATTTTATACACCTAATTTAGACCTTTACTTTAACTCATAAATATTAATTTGATTTACAGAAACTCCTACACTTAGTTCTAAGCTGTGTACAAACCCAAAAAATGCATATCTATGTGACTTACTGGATTATACGAATGCCACTCGAATCTGCAGCATGAAGCCGACCCAAACGATAGAGATCAATGACTGGGTGTCCTGTTCCAATGGGCTGCCGCTGGGCTCCAGTGATCAGTCCCCCATTACTGACTTAGATGTAGATGTACTGTTTGAATGTGAGATGGAACCTCATGATAACTCAGGACAAGATATCATTACTGTGAGTTTATTTTCAGCATGATATTTGAACTTATTTAAAAAAAAATGAGAAAATTTGCTATCAAAAGGCAAAGTAGTAATCACATTTCAGGTTCTGATAACAATAATTATTCTTATAATTTTTACCCAAATCAAAGGTTATCCTTATCTTTCTTTTTTATTGAGCTTTTTGATCTATATTTTCAGTATCAACTTTTATTTGATTCCAGTTGGAGTCAATGGGTCAGCCTGTGGCATGGAAGGCAGGCTCTCATCTAGCAATAATAGTGAAGACTAATATAGAACATCTTTCTGTCATTGGTTTCAACTTCATTGGAGGAGAGTTTGTCATAGACCACAATCTCCCCGTGGTCAGGATACAGAGTAAGTTACATCACTATTTTGACATTATAATTGTAATAGAAATTCCTATAAGCTGGCTATGGCATTAGTAAATCTTCATGCCATAGCCAGCTTTTGGTATTGCCATAGCTACAGGATTATTTTTCTGAAGAAGTATTATATAAATAAGTTTATCAGATTTTCAAATACATTTTGCTTCCTGTTTCAGCTGTCCAACTGTCAGGAGAACCTAACAAGGCTTCAGATCTCTCTATGAGGAGTCTCCGTAGTGATATCCAGTACAGTCTCCAAAAGCCAGCAACTGAATTCCAATGGCCAGTGCATGCAGCCCTGCTCAGGAAACTGTCCAAAGTCGTAGATATCAAGTCAGACACTAAGAATACTATACAGATGAATGGCAACAGTGGAGATATAGTGCTGGAAGTGCCACCTCCTAGGAGAACAGTTACCTTAGCTGATGTTAGTGTCAACACTGGCAAGTCATTATCAGGAGAAGATGTAGATCCTCCAGAAAGCAATAAAGTAACAGAATCTGCACCAAAAGCAGAGGAAACACACAAGCCTGAAGAAGAAAATGAAGTGGTAGTGGAAAATGTAACTGTAGAAATACAACACAACATCACACCAAAGAAATCTAGTTTAAAACTCGACTTGAAGAAAGGCACAAGCCAGCTCTCAACTTCTTTACTAAACATATCTAGTCAAATTAAGTCTGTAACTACTCATAAAAGGATAGTTAGTACGACTGGGCCAAAGAGGCCGCAGTCGCAGATAGAATGTTACCCAGTTGTTAAGGAGGAAGCCGCAAGGAGTTCCACGTCTCAGCAGAGCACGCCGAAATCTGTGAAAAGTTCCCGTCCATTAGTGAATACGAAGTCACCGAATGTGTTGATATATTCTGATAGTGTAGTAGCTAGAGATAATTTGGAGGCGTCCCTTAGGAAAGTACTGGATTGCGATAGGTGAGTGTGAGTGTCTTATGTGTTCTAATGATATGCTGAGCTTTCATATGACTAACACTAGCTTGGCTCATATCAAATCAACTGCAATTTTTTCAATCTAGAGTTATAATTTTTTTACCGACTTCCAAAAACGGAGGAGGTTCTCAATTTGGTGGGTATTTTTTTTTTGTATGTACACCGATTACTCCGAGGTTGCTGATCCGATTTATGTGATTCTTCTTCGTTCGATGCGTTATACTTGCCATTTGGTCCCATATAAATTTTTATTCAGTTTGGCTCTGCAGTTTTTATTTTATGAGCATTTTACTTACTTGTACTTGGATGATATATTTGTCGTCGTAAGTAAGCAAAATGACGTCGGGTAGTTAGCATCACAACTAAAAAGTAAAAAATAACTTTAATTTCGGAAGTCGGTGTCAAAACCGAAGAAACTAAACTAAAAACACCTAGACTAGTGTTTTTATTTGAGTGTTGTATATTGTTGTAAGTTGGTTGTATCTTTTTGTAAAATAGTTTTTTGTTCTCCTTATTGGCATTTAAAATTGTAGCATTGCAGTAATTAAACATTTCATATTGGCTATCAAAATTGCACTTGTAGGCATGTCCAAAATCAAACACTTGTAGCAAATAGTTAAACCACAGAGGATGTACGAAGTGGAATGCGCATACTTATCGCGATTCCTACAGTCAAATTCAATAAGTTTGATTGTGCATGGGGCAACACAAAGTCTTTTATTTAGCAATTTTTCTGATGTAATGTAACTACTCTCGTTGGTCGTGTACGCACTCTTTGAGTCTTTGCTAATTTCTAAATCTAATTGATCTGTTGATTTGAATCAATTAGAAAACTAAACTAATATCAAGTACATCATACAAATTAAGAAGAAATGGTCCTGTAATTGGTTCAGGCCAAACCAATTAAAGTATTGTGTTTGTTAATTAATCTTTTATGTCATTTAACCACCACAACATAAAAGTTGTAGTTATGCTCGGTGCGCCACACCACAGATAGGCCACGCAAAAAATCAGTTTATACAAATAATATGAGTTATTTGACTTCAATAAAGACGTGGCAAGCAGGACACGAATGTTTGTCCTCTATACAAGACTGTGGCGGTCAAAAGGTATAATAAATACCATTTAATACGTTTATTATCAGGTATACGTTATACGTGGTGTCCCGCGAGGCGCTGGAGGGCGGCGCGTGGCGGGGCCGCGCGGCGCTGGTGGCGGTGGCGGGCTGTGTGGGCCGCGCCGCGCCACTGCTGCTGGCACACTTGCTGGCGGGTGGCCGGCTGCTCGCGCTCTGCTCCGACCTGCTGCATACTGTGCTGCCCTATTATAAGACTGCTGAGGTACATTTGACGTCATCTGTCTTCTTCTTCCTCTCCTTATCCCGGAATATCGTTTATGGGTTGTCGTTTCGTGCATTTGACGTCATCCTCATCTATACTTACAAAATTGCTTGTCCTGACTATCAACCAAAAGCCAAAACTTTGAACGACTGAATTTGTGCGTTAGAGCATAGCTGTAAAATAAGGCTGTATTAGGGTTGTCTGACGGTGTTGTGCCCATTGTGATCATCCCGTCTAGAAAGCTAAAATTTGGAAAATCCGCTAAGAAAGGATTTTTGGAAAATTCAGCTTTAAGGGAGGGAAATAGGAGAGGGAACTTTGTATTAAGTATATAATTTGCACCCGTGCGAAGCTGGGGCGGGCTGCTAGTTTGTTATACTATTCATGTCTAGTTTTATGTGCTATATATATAAGTAATTCTGCTAGCAGGACGCGTGCTGGTAGAATAAAAGTTCGTAATAAGTAAAGTTCGTAGAAGTAAAACTTCGAAGTGTGGCTCAATTTTTTGAAAAGCTTGCATTAAATATCAGAGCATATGACGTTTAGGTACTCCTATATTCACACGTCTAAACACGCCCAAGATCATTTCTACCTCAAGCTCAAAATTTCGAATTTGGATTAAAATATTTACACAAACTACCTACATGTTTTGGTGTCGCCAGGTTCGTGAGAATGAAGTAGTACAATTCACTTACGACAAATGGAAGTCTGTGAAAATGAAGCATCACATATTCTGCTACCAAGCCTCTCCCGCCAAGAAACAGTTCTCCACTGAAAGCGATAGACAGTAAGACAATCCTTTATATCTATTAAATATCGGTCATTCTGTGTGTGTGATATGTGTTTCTTTCGAACACTGAGTAGTGAGCGCATGGAGTGTTAACACAGTTATTTATTTTGAAATAAAGTTTTGCAATATTGCAGTTCAGTGAATCGATTGTTTTCTCTCCGTTTGCTTATTATTCTGTGTTCACAAATAAATATTGTGCTTACAAATAACATTTTGATCAATTTACAGAGCAAGTCAGGAAAATAATATGTATCGGTACGCAAAACATACTATTGACTTAGAAGTCCTGTAATTCTCAGCCCTCATATTGTTATGACACATTATTTCGCCTTGAGATTTAGTGTTTGATTTATAAAGCAGTGCTAATTTCACGAATGATGAGTACATGAGACAGAACATTTATTTTTATATGAAGTTTTTATTTAAACTTTCTTGATATGCTTCATTTAAGTTTGTTATAAAAAATAAATGCATGTGTGTGTGTGTGTAGATGTGTTGTCTTTCTATAACATTTTTTATATGAACTTTACATACCTTATACAATACTTTTATTAACAACTTTAGATGACTGCATTAAACAATTTAAGCTCATTACATTTATTAGAGAGTGGCTGAACAAGGACTATGGCTAACACATATTATAATTATTGTAGCTTAGACGTAACACAATGCAACGAATGTCATTTACATTATTTTAATAAATATCCACAGTATTGAACACAACTTATGACGTAGTGAAAACTATTATTTCTACCCTAAGAAGCAAAAAAACATCAGCTTAGTAAATATTCTAGACATTCGTCACAAAAACGATAATGAATTATTGTCTTTGGGCGGATCACGCAACACATTAATTTAGTTGCCTAAGGAATAAGCTTTTAGACATAGATTAATGCTCAGGTACATCATTTCTGGTATCGTCATGGGACACGCACTATTTCTTTACCGAAAATTTCAGAACTAATCAGGCAGATCGCCGTTAAGGGTAGTGTCCCTACCATAGAAATATGTAGGTACATTGCGTCTCTGAAATAAATTCGCAATTCAATAACCGTAACTGCACACCTCTGTGACCTCTGTCCTCGTCGATTCAGTCGCGGACAAATTGAGTTTTATGTTCAACTTATTGAAATCGTTTCAAGATTGATATCAATTGTTTGCCAGTGAAAACCATGGTGTGTTGTGCTTTGCCAGGCATGAGAATGAAACTGAGTGTAGGAAGTAGAGTATCTGTACAGTATTTACTCTATGACTTAGACCTGCAACTATAAAAAGTATAAATACACTAGCTGCGTCGCAAGTTGTAAAATAAAAATAGTGTTGTTTATGCCAGAGAGTCTTTTTATAGAAAAAGGAGGAATGCAATAATCATATCCAAGTCTTTAAGTTGTAGTGTGGTCCATCTTTATTTTATTAAACAGAACAGCAGCATTTAGACAAAGAATAGGCTGAATATTCCATACACAAGCCCATGTTGTCATAAAAACACAGTCTTGTACTAAATATTGCGGACCTCAAACTTACCATACGAAAAGCTCTCTAGCATGATTTGTCAACCCGGGGCCGCATTACGACGTGTAATAGCCATAACTGTTCCACTGCAAGTAAGAGATGGAACTATGCTGGACGAAAAGCACCATCCCTTTTTCGCAACGGAACAATTTAGGCTTTAACACTTCGTAATGCGACAGTTCTACATTAGTCATATTATGTGTAGGCCGTCCAAATACGCGGGGCATCCTGGCCACGAGCTAGACATCCAGGTGTTAGCTTCGGAGGAGACGTGGCGCACGCCCTCACTGCTTCAGGCCACCGATCTCACAAATCGAGGCATTGCTATCTTCTCACAGGTTTGTATTTAGCCTGCCTTGCAGTTTACGTTCCAAAAGAGTATAAATTATGTGATTTGGAAAATTTAAATAATACACAAAAAAAAAACATACATAGTTTGCGCAACAACTTCAAACATTGTGAACCGGTTCACAGTCCTATGAACCACATGTGGTCTTCGCTGATTGTGTCTGCTGTGTGGACAGGGAACCGAACCTGTAAAAATCTTGATCAAAAGAACTACTCATTCTACAATCTATTAATTTATACCATCTTAAAGTTGATATTTGCTGAAGAGGAGCTTAATTGAGCTAAGGTAGAGAAAAAACACAATAGAAATGAAAAACTAATGTTTATTTCCTTCTAGATTCATTTAGAAGCAGACCCCAGTGACTACTTAGGCGACGAAGGCATGAAGAGCAACGAGGCTCGCCTGGGAATCATCCACAAAATACTAGGCGACATCCTCGGCCTCCATGTCAAGGAGCCCAAGGAACTCACCCAGATCGACTACACGAGAGGATTCTTCTTAGGAAACCATGTGGTAAGTCCCTGTTCTGCCCTTCCATTAATATCACTGTATATGTTTATTTCGCATCACCATCAATGTAGCAATTGCTGAATATTGATATTTATATTTTGATACACTAATGTGTAGGAAAACATTGACCGTTACTTTATTGTTTTAAAGACACGTGGTCGTTGATAACCCCGGTCCGTCTGCTCCGATGGGACAGCTCAAATATCAGGCTTTGGGATCACATGTTTGGCTAAACAACAAAGTGAAGTGTGTTTTTCGTTACTTGCCTTGTTTGGTAATTGCATATCTACTGGGATATCGATATTGAGAGACATAATTTGTTCAAATGTAAGATGTTATTAATATTGTGTGTGAAGAGTAAAGATACCACGAATATTCGGCAACTATTCAGTATTCGGCCTATTCGGCTACATTTTTACTTTTGCGAACCACTCGATCGAATACCAAAATACCAAATCGTGAAAAAAATACTTAATAAATATTATACCCGAAAATCAGCAGATTTAATGCGTAAAATCTGTCAGTTGTGTTATGATGATGAATGATTTGTTTTTTTATAATGCGTGTTGAGACACGACCTACTTTTAAATGAATCAAACACACCCACGGCGTAGTTACCGCACACACGTCAATGATGCAGGTTGAAAAGTACTTAGGTAAAATGTACTATAAAGTGTCGCTGAATGTTCGTCTACGTGCGGAGATTCGGCGGTTGGCCGGGAGCCGAATATTCGGTATTCGGCCAAATCACTATTCGTGACATCTCTAGTGAAGAGCCCGAAAAGCACTAAAGGCTCTAACTTCATCACTTATTTACGTACAGATTGTCAGAACATAATATTCACGAGTGTTACCATGTTTGTTTACTAAATAAGACATTTGTAAGGAAAAATACACAAAAATAATTCCCACCCTCGTAACGTCAAACCGTTGCTTATCAAAATATAAATGTCGGCCCCAAGCAACTACTAGGAAGTACAGTAGATAAACATAATTTGTGATGTGCATACTTGCATAGATGTATTGTATTGTTACTAGGTTTGGAAGTTTCAACTAACTCTTAATCTCTGTCACGTTCGTTGAGCTTAGTAGAAACACCGTCATTTGAAGACATTCATAATTATGGATATGGTAGATCATTTAACCTTTTGAACTTCATTGCCACGTATAAATGACAAGCAAGCGCGTGTCCTGTACGCCAAACGTCATAAATATGTGACAAAAAGTAGGGCGAATTTGTGACTTGACGTCGGAGGCACGCCGTTGCGTTTATGCTCTGGCGTTCAAAAGGTTAATCATAATGTTGCATTATGTATTCTACTCGTGATAAAACTTTGTTCAATAATAACTGTGCAGAAGTGCATTTCAAGGCCACATCAATAATAGAAATCAACTTCAATTAACTTAAATTACTGCAACTTTTATTGGAAGAAATATTCCGGTGTTTGTCTGTTTTGGGTTTCTTGTAATTTACTGAAAACAAAGATACATCCTGAATGAAGTAATATTAAAACTTGCATAAAAATAATCTTAGTCGTTAAAAAATAAAAACAGTTTCTACGCGTTAGTTGAGTAAACTTATTTAAAACTTAGACTATAAAATCAAATCTGGGTTTTAGGCCTCGCATATTTGCTGTGTATGTATATTTAAAATCAATAAATATACGAAAAGAAAAATACAATCGCGCAAACGAATCACCCGGTCATATGAAACATGTCATAGAATACAGAATGCTTGAGTCAGCGTCATCCAGCCCATGGTGGTCGCCCGTGTATACGATAGTGACATGTTCCCGTAGGCGGCGTGGCCCAAGCGTGCGGCCGGCCCCGGCCACGTGACCGTGTGATGCCCGGTGAGACGCACAGCTTTGACAGCACAAGTGCTAGTAAACACGCTACCTCGCACGGTTTTAAGAGTGAGCACCAAGATTTTTATGAGACTTCTTGGGCCCCAAACTGCAGCATTTTAAGGCCTGTGGGCCAAAAATTTGTATTTAATAAAGCACAAATAACAGCAGCATTTTGGGGCTCTTATAAAGGACTAAAATAAAAAATTTTAGAGGTCTTGGTCATCAGCAAAAATACGCCCATACTGCACTTTTGTCATTCTGAAGAGGCGACTCTCTGTTTTGCATTTTTTAAAACAGTTGTATAGCTCACTCTTAAAACTCATGTTTATTTGAATTATTAATTAATTATGCTTATATTTTGTGCATTAATTACATGTTTTGGTATTATAGTAATGTGCACGCAAATCGCTTCGAACATTTTCCTTTCTTTCACAGTTTAATGTAAATATTTATTATTATTATTAATCACCTCTTATTTCACAGCTCTATCATATCTCAACATTTGATAGAAGTAAATAATCATAACATTAGAATCAAATTGAATTTTTAATAAAACCATCGCTTCGGTCACCGAGATACATCGTATTCATTTCAACCGAGCTTAGTGGACAGCTGCAAATTAAGCTAAACGTCATTGATTTATTATGTGAATTTTTTGACCTATGATTTTTTCTATCAATGTTGCATGTTGTGTTGCTCGGAATTTTCTGTCACAAAATAAAAGAGAAGACACGATTTTTGATTCAAGCAATGGCGTATTGGCGTATGATAAAAAAAAACATCTGCCTTACTACTTTTGCGTCCAAACAGAGGTGTATCTTTAAACATGGTAATTGTTGAACCCTTCACCCATAACATAAAACAGTTGGCTGCAAACCGCACGGTTGTGCCAATTCTGCACTCGTTTACTTTGTGTATTAAAAAAAATACCCTCTTATAAATTACTAGTCAAACAAAGCTATTTCTTAAGTTACCGTTAGCAAAAAAAAAAAAAAGAAACGATTGTAATGTCTGACAGAAGATTCCGAGCGTGTTGTCAAACCTCGTTAGTGTCCTTCCACCACATAAATATAACTAACCCTCCTCTCATAGCACAAGCTGCGGCTAGTGGAGGCGTGCCCGCTGGTGGAGGGCGCGCGCGTGCAGGCGCTGGGCGACGTGCGCGTGCAGTGGTGCCTGCGCGGCGAGGAGCCGCTGCAGCCGCCCGGGCCCGCCTTCCTGCCCGTGCACGTGTACGAGTGCCCCGAGCACTTCTCTACCCTGGAGTACTTCGATGTGAGTATGTTAGTACATACACAGTGGTGCCTTCGCGGCGAGGAGCCGCTGCAGCCGCCCGGGCCCGCCTTCCTGCCCGTGTACGTGTACGAGTGCCCCGAGCACTTCTCTACCCTGGAGTACTTCGATGTGAGTATGTTAGTACATACACAGTGGTGCCTGCGCCGCGTGGAGCCGCTGCAGCCGCCCGGGCCCGCCTTCCTGCCCGTGCACGTGTACGAGTGCCCCGAGCACTTCTCTACCCTGGAGTACTTCGATGTGAGTATGTTAGTACATACACAGTGGTGCCTGCGCGGCGAGGAGCCGCTGCAGCCGCCCGGGCCCGCCTTCCAGCCCGTGCACGTGTACGAGTGCCCCGAGCACTTCTCTACCCTGGAGTACTTCGATGTGAGTATGTTAGTACATACACAGTGGTGCCTGCGCGGCGAGGAGCCGCTGCAGCCGCCCGGGCCCGCCTTCCTGCCCGTGCACGTGTACGAGTGCCCCGAGCACTTCTCTACCCTGGAGTACTTCGATGTGAGTATGTTAGTACATACATAGTGGTGCCTGCGTGGCGAGGAGCCGCTGCAGCCGCCCGGGCCCGCCTTCCTGCCCGTGCACGTGTACGAGTGCCCCGAGCACTTCTCTACCCTGGAGTACTTCAATGTGAGTATGATAGTACATCACACAGAAGACAAAAACCCATAACGTCTATGACCCTTTATAATTTTCACAACAAATATTTCTTATGTTTCAGAACCTAACATCGACAAGTCTGGGGCGCCTGGTGGTGTACTCGGACGTGATGGCGTCCACCATGCACGTGACCAGCGCTCCACTAGCGCACGGTGTGGGCTCGGTGGCGCGCAGACAGGCGGCCGGCAGGGGGCGGGGAGGCAACGTGTGGATCTCGCCGCCCGGACAGGCCGCCATGTCACTGCAGGTCCACATTTTTCTGCACAGCTTCTAACTTTAGGACGCCTGTGAAGTGCGCTATTGGCTTCGCAATCCCCCAGCACCCTAACCTTTGCTATAACATGAACTTGCTACTGGGCAAGGCGGCTGGGCTGCCATTAAAACATACTGTGATCTAAATCTACGAACCGCTCCTTCACTCCCCTATTTTTATCGGTTTTTATACAGCGTTTCGAGCCTTCGTCCCACCACTAATAGTATAAATTCTGACCACTGGTCACTGAGCTCCTGGCACTCCTAATCATATCCTACAGTTAAGTCATAACGGTACCAATCATACTGTCTTTCAGGTGTGGCTGAAGATATCGCCGTGCCTCCCGCTGGTGCAGCACGCCGCCGCATTAGCTGCTGTGCGGGCTATACGATCACAACCCGCTTATGAACACTTGGATATTAGGTAACATATCCAAGATATACATATTTCACTATTTAATTCCTAATCCTCTTTTTCTTATCTGATTTTTCTTGTTTGTTTGACAGGATAAAGTGGCCTAACGACATTTACTTCGGCCGCGAAGTGAAGATTGGAGGCACCATCACCACTGCGAATTGCATTGGCGACGAAGTCTACGTTAATATTGGTAAGCTTCACATAGTTAATTGAATTATAACAGTTAGACAATTCGTCATAATAACCATCAAAATCGCAACCCCTCACATGAATGGCGTAAATAAGTAAAACCTTGTGTCTTTAACACCCTTTCACCGTTTGTAATCTAAGTCTTCCCCATAGTTTAACTTGTCGAATAGACTTGACTTGTTGTACTTTTGCCATCGATCTATCTACAGACCGATTAGGTAATACTAATGTCAATTACATAGACAAACATTCTGTATGTGGTTTGACACGTGACATTTGACATCTCGGTAGTGTATGTCAATCGCTATCGCTGACTTTGTTTAGAGGCTCTTGTACTCCTCTAAAAAAATCACAATTTTTTCCCAGGTACCGGCGTAAACATATCGAACAGCGTGCCGACAGTGTGTCTGAACGACATAATCGCGGAGCACAATAAGACGCACGGCACTTCCCTCGCGCTCATGACGATAGAGCGCTTCCTCGCGCGCTACTGCTCGCAGCTCGAGCGCATCCTCGACTACATGAGCACGGACGGCGGGGTCGACGCCTTCCTCGAGCAGTATTATCAGTATTGGTTGCATACGTGAGTGTTTCACTAGTTAGTATTCATGGCACTTCCCTCGCGCTCATGACGATAGAGCGCTTCCTCGCGCGCTACTGCTCGCAGCTCGAGCGCATCCTCGACTACATGAGCACGGACGGCGGGGTCGACGCCTTCCTCGAGCAGTATTATCAGTATTGGTTGCATACGTGAGTGTTTCACTAGTTAGTATTCATGGCACTTCCCTCGCGCTCATGACGATAGAGCGCTTCCCCGCGCGCTACTGCTCGCAGCTCGAGCGCATCCTCGACTACATGAGCACGGACGGCGGGGTCGACGCCTTCCTCGAGCAGTATTATCAGTATTGGTTGCATACGTGAGTGTTTCACTAGTTAGTATTCATGGCACTTCCCTCGCGCTCATGACGATAGAGCGCTTCCCCGCGCGCTACTGCTCGCAGCTCGAGCGCATCCTCGACTACATGAGCACGGACGGCGGGGTCGACGCCTTCCTCGAGCAGTATTATCAGTATTGGTTGCATACGTGAGTGTTTCACTAGTTAGTATTCATGGCACTTCCCTCGCGCTCATGACGATAGAGCGCTTCCCCGCGCGCTACTGCTCGCAGCTCGAGCGCATCCTCGACTACATGAGCACGGACGGCGGGGTCGACGCCTTCCTCGAGCAGTATTATCAGTATTGGTTGCATACGTGAGTGTTTCACTAGTTAGTATTCATGGCACTTCCCTCGCGCTCATGACGATAGAGCGCTTCCCCGCGCGCTACTGCTCGCAGCTCGAGCGCATCCTCGACTACATGAGCACGGACGGCGGGGTCGACGCCTTCCTCGAGCAGTATTATCAGTATTGGTTGCATACGTGAGTGTTTCACTAGTTAGTATTCATGGCACTTCCCTCGCGCTCATGACGATAGAGCGCTTCCCCGCGCGCTACTGCTCGCAGCTCGAGCGCATCCTCGACTACATGAGCACGGACGGCGGGGTCGACGCCTTCCTCGAGCAGTATTATCAGTATTGGTTGCATACGTGAGTGTTTCACTAGTTAGTATTCATGGCACTTCCCTCGCGCTCATGACGATAGAGCGCTTCCCCGCGCGCTACTGCTCGCAGCTCGAGCGCATCCTCGACTACATGAGCACGGACGGCGGGGTCGACGCCTTCCTCGAGCAGTATTATCAGTATTGGTTGCATACGTGAGTGTTTCACTAGTTAGTATTCATGGCACTTCCCTCGCGCTCATGACGATAGAGCGCTTCCCCGCGCGCTACTGCTCGCAGCTCGAGCGCATCCTCGACTACATGAGCACGGACGGCGGGGTCGACGCCTTCCTCGAGCAGTATTATCAGTATTGGTTGCATACGTGAGTGTTTCACTAGTTAGTATTCATGGCACTTCCCTCGCGCTCATGACGATAGAGCGCTTCCCCGCGCGCTACTGCTCGCAGCTCGAGCGCATCCTCGACTACATGAGCACGGACGGCGGGGTCGACGCCTTCCTCGAGCAGTATTATCAGTATTGGTTGCATACGTGAGTGTTTCACTAGTTAGTATTCATGGCACTTCCCTCGCGCTCATGACGATAGAGCGCTTCCCCGCGCGCTACTGCTCGCAGCTCGAGCGCATCCTCGACTACATGAGCACGGACGGCGGGGTCGACGCCTTCCTCGAGCAGTATTATCAGTATTGGTTGCATACGTGAGTGTTTCACTAGTTAGTATTCATGGCACTTCCCTCGCGCTCATGACGATAGAGCGCTTCCCCGCGCGCTACTGCTCGCAGCTCGAGCGCATCCTCGACTACATGAGCACGGACGGCGGGGTCGACGCCTTCCTCGAGCAGTATTATCAGTATTGGTTGCATACGTGAGTGTTTCACTAGTTAGTATTCATGGCACTTCCCTCGCGCTCATGACGATAGAGCGCTTCCCCGCGCGCTACTGCTCGCAGCTCGAGCGCATCCTCGACTACATGAGCACGGACGGCGGGGTCGACGCCTTCCTCGAGCAGTATTATCAGTATTGGTTGCATACGTGAGTGTTTCACTAGTTAGTATTCATGGCACTTCCCTCGCGCTCATGACGATAGAGCGCTTCCCCGCGCGCTACTGCTCGCAGCTCGAGCGCATCCTCGACTACATGAGCACGGACGGCGGGGTCGACGCCTTCCTCGAGCAGTATTATCAGTATTGGTTGCATACGTGAGTGTTTCACTAGTTAGTATTCATGGCACTTCCCTCGCGCTCATGACGATAGAGCGCTTCCCCGCGCGCTACTGCTCGCAGCTCGAGCGCATCCTCGACTACATGAGCACGGACGGCGGGGTCGACGCCTTCCTCGAGCAGTATTATCAGTATTGGTTGCATACGTGAGTGTTTCACTAGTTAGTATTCATGGCACTTCCCTCGCGCTCATGACGATAGAGCGCTTCCCCGCGCGCTACTGCTCGCAGCTCGAGCGCATCCTCGACTACATGAGCACGGACGGCGGGGTCGACGCCTTCCTCGAGCAGTATTATCAGTATTGGTTGCATACGTGAGTGTTTCACTAGTTAGTATTCATGGCACTTCCCTCGCGCTCATGACGATAGAGCGCTTCCCCGCGCGCTACTGCTCGCAGCTCGAGCGCATCCTCGACTACATGAGCACGGACGGCGGGGTCGACGCCTTCCTCGAGCAGTATTATCAGTATTGGTTGCATACGTGAGTGTTTCACTAGTTAGTATTCATGGCACTTCCCTCGCGCTCATGACGATAGAGCGCTTCCCCGCGCGCTACTGCTCGCAGCTCGAGCGCATCCTCGACTACATGAGCACGGACGGCGGGGTCGACGCCTTCCTCGAGCAGTATTATCAGTATTGGTTGCATACGTGAGTGTTTCACTAGTTAGTATTCATGGCACTTCCCTCGCGCTCATGACGATAGAGCGCTTCCTCGCGCGCTACTGCTCGCAGCTCGAGCGCATCCTCGACTACATGAGCACGGACGGCGGGGTCGACGCCTTCCTCGAGCAGTATTATCAGTATTGGTTGCATACGTGAGTGTTTCACTAGTTAGTATTCACGGCTCTTCCCTCGCGCTCATGACGATAGAGCGCTTCCTCGCGCGCTACTGCTCGCAGCTCGAGCGCATCCTCGACTACATGAGCACGGACCGTGAGTGTTTTAAGATATAGGATTTAAGTACAGCTACAGATAAGAAAGGATTTTTAGTTTATTTTCAACTTAAAAGGGGTGGAAATGGGAAGGGGAACTTTTGTACCAATATCGACATCGCCGCAGATGAAATCAGCTAGTTTCTGATAAAACGAGTCCGATAGTCTGATATCAATCAAATTAAGTAAAATCTAGAATTAATCTCTGAATCTCCAAGCTAATAAGGATAGGTAGCGACAGCTTATCCAGTGGCCTTTTTTAGGTTTTGTATCTTCTCTTTTCCAGTGGCGAATCCATACGCGTAAAAAGTGAGATAGATGTCACTCCCGTGGACGGTACAATAAAAGGACTGGACGAAGCAGGATGGCTGGTCGTCAGCACAGCTAACGGTGACGTCACAGTAGCGCCCGATGGCAACACGTTTGACATGATGAGCGGACTCGTCGCGCCCAGGGATAGACAGCGAGACGAATAATGTCAAGGAATTGGATCAGACAGCCTCTGAAATAGTCCTCGGCGGCTGTGCCGGCGATTTGAAATGTAAAGGTAGCATTAAACTTACAAAAAGGTTGCATATAGGAGTGCGGGCCAAGTAGCTTGTATGCACATTGACATAAAGTTCATATTACAAGTATTGACGCGCGCTCCTTAAACTATGCTAGTTATACCTTGATATGAAACTAGCCTTATTTGTTGTCTGTGTACCAATGATTTTTCACCTTAATATTATAGGCGATATTCAAATTGGTGCAGCATTTTTTTGCTTAGAAGTAAGTACCTACTCTTAGTTTAGACACAATGTAATTCGGTTTATATCGATCAAAATCTTCTGTGAAACCGTATTGTTGATGTGTTTGTCTAAGACAGAAACATGCGGATATAAACTTTATAAAATGATGGTCCTTGCAAAAGATTGTTTACCTTAAATTATCATGAATGAAGACGAGTAAGTCTAGTTTCAATCAACGATTAAGTTTACGGTGATATTATTGTTAGTGATTATTTACAGCTCTCTCTATGCGGGATATTTATGGGAATAGTTTCTTTAGACGTAGATATATTTGTGATATTTTCTCAACTTATAAATCTGTGTATTTTAAATACTTTTCGTCGTGATTAGGGTAGGATTTTTGTCGGGTTTCAATCAGAAAGGAAAAAATGTTATGAATGTGAGAATGTCATTTTATCGATATGCACATTAAAATAGTTGTTTGTGAAATAATTATTTTAATACGCATGCTTTTAAAATAAAAACGTGTTGAAATGGGCTCAGAGTGAGACTAATCAAATTATTTGTTAATTGTTATATAAATATTTAGCATACAATGTGTTACCTACGCGCGATGTTATTATTTCCAGAAAATATAATTATGTTAAGAGTAACGACGTCCTAAAGTTTGCTCATAATAATTAAGTTTAATCTGTTAAATATTTTAATGCTTTATTGTTATTAACTATCTACTTACACAATAATAATGAGGAATTTATGTGACGGAATATTATCAATATTACAATTTAAACATTAGACACTATTATATTACGTTAACCGTTAGCTAGCCAAATATAAAATACTTATATTACCTGGATACCGATGTAGGTATTCTTATCTATATATTCTAGCAATATTTGCGAAGTTTAGAGGTCATATAAGCACACATATGGAAAACATCACCATCGATATAAAATAGGTTATATTATAAAAGTTATTGCGTAAGATTTCCGTGTGTTTCACTGGGTTGCTGAATTTTAAACTTCATATAACACAAAAAAAAATGGGGCTCGGTACAGTAAGAAGCCAGCGAAACGTCACATAGAAATATAAAGTCAATTGAAATATAAGTTATATCTAATCGACTATCTAGATTTCATAATTACATATTTATTTCCAAATTTATTTTCAAGCCGAGGTATGAAGAAGCGGGGTAAAGCATTTTGGTTGGCCCTGCTGATTGATAGGGAAGATTAGATAAAGACGCCACTTCTCTTAATGGCGTCTACTTTTAAAATGGTGCCATAATATCAGATTAGTGACATGTGATCATGACAAAGATGTCATCATGTGACAGATATCCATCGTCTATTATCCGGAGTCTAGAGACTAAATAGTCTATGCTAATATGGCCAAGTCATTGGATGCCAATAGATAATCTGAGAAATGTTCCTAACGAGCCCCATTTAAATTAATAAATGAAAATAATGAAGGAAAGTTTAGTAATGATTGTTACTCGTAGTATTTGGACAGCCACACCACTGCCAGTGCTCTTATATCGAATAGTTGATAGTTTACATTAACTGTGAGAATGTGCTGTACGTATCCGTTCATAGAGAATATAGAGTTGATTTACATCTTGTACAACGTATATAAAGGTTGATTGGTTTCGTGTCAATTACTCTATGGAGTGTTATATTTACGGGATATGGGAGTGGAATTGTTTATCTGTCGTTGGCTCTTTTCCTTCAATAGTTAGGTAACTTTTACCTGAGGAATAAAAAAAGCGGTTTGACGGATAAAAAATATGTCAGCCGTATTTATTCTTAAGTTAAAAGCCGACTATTGAAAAATCAGCAACTCATAGACGACGATCCTATTTAAATGTATATTTTAGCCAGAAAATAAGTTATAACAATAATATTCCACCAATGTAGTTTTGTAGATGCATATTAAAATAATAAAGGATGTATAAAGGAAAAAGGAGTATTAACCAAGTTTATTTTTTTAATGAGAATGCAAACAAGTAGTTTTGTTCTTCTACATCTGTTATCTAGCTTCCTACTAACTCAAACTTTTGATACCTCTGTGATGAGGACTTTAAGCAATTTCAAATTATACACACATAAGTGTGTATAAGTATATATATATGTGCGTATGGGTTATACATAACTTAATATGTAAAGTATAAGTCAGTTTACTAGAGCTTTTTATAGTTCATTAATTACAATATTCTTTGTATAATATGAGAAAAAAATGTGCCTAAACAAAGTTATTGTAACACATGCAATTGTTCTATTTGTTAGATGATAAGTAGCGTTGTACAAAATCGCATCTTTACATCATTTCGGAGGGAATCTAAACATTTTCGATGATTTCAAAATTTTACTATTTAAATATTAAATCGTACTAAAATTTTCGCTAACTTAAATTGACTATTTTGAAAATGAATCTTGTTAAATGATAGAAGCAGTAATGTTCTCGCGTCGTTGGCATGCGGACAGGACTCACGGATTCTAGTCACTCCTCGCTGTTGTCATGTGCCGTTATGTTGTTTAGGTGTTATCTATTGATAGAGTCTAAAATGTTATACAGTCTCTTGTTACATTACTCTGGTTGTATTCATGTGCTCGAATAAATTATTTCATTAAGAATTATATTTTTGTTTCACTCTAGTACGTAAATAATAACAAAGGCAGTAAGTAGGCACACACATTAAAAAAAATATTTATTTTGATAAAAAAGAACAAACTGTGGTAAAAAAGAAGGCAGAGTCTAATAGGCAGAGTTGACGCTTTAAAGCCCCACAATGTTTTATCACGAGATGGTGTAACGTCACACACTAAAACAAAATAATAATCACTTCAACTTCACTCATATCTGATTTTCAAACACTGACTAATATTCATCAGCATTATGAAAAACGAATTTATTACATGGAACCCCTCTTGTGCCCATATTGTGTAGCACAAAGATGGCGCCGGCGAGTGGTTGCTCCCTCAGTTGGCCAGCTTGCATATTCCTCCGCGACGTTGTGACAATCAATTCGTCTAACCCTGGTCCACCCCATGTCAATGAAGTGGTCAGGGTTACAGGTAACTTGTACCGTTCCACTATTTGGTGTGTGTCAGGGTTTATGCGGACTATCTGTGGAAAGAATGAACCTTAAGCTTTAGGCTGCCTGTCCGTTGACGCGGAGCGAGCCAGCGGAGCGAAGCGACGGAGTAATGCGGAGCGGAGTTGCGGACTGTGTCTGTCCATCGATGCGTAGTGAGGTAGTGCGGAGTAACGAGTTCACGCGAAGAGTAGGTAATTTGAGCGGGTGGCTGGTTATTACACTTCCCCGCTTCGCTTCCCGGTCTTGTATGAATTTTTAAACTAGTTCGCAAAAATCGCAAATCCCCGTCCGCTGAAGCGGAGCGGAGATTTTATGCAATGCCGTTGGTTAATATTGGCACAGCTCCGCCCCGCTCCTCTCCTCTCCTCTCCAGTAGACAGTCGGCCTTACAAATAACGTTGCAAATAACTGTCAAATATTTAGATTTTTTTGTTTGTAATATTATATAAGTTTGACTGCTATTTGTGACTTTGCGTTCTCTTTCATCACGCACCTCCACAGAAGTCGAAGGCAAGGCAATCATAACGAATAGTATAAAAATACATGTTAAATTGTTTGTAAAAGATAATCTCTGGCCGAACAGTTTCAGTTTTTTTTCAGAGTGTCATACAGCTACTTTTTATCCCGGAAAAATGTCTTAGGGGTAGGGTCACGGGACCAAGGCGCAGGAAATGCTAGTTAGTAATAAAAGTGTTCAGGAACTTCCACGACCCTATCCCACCGGCCCCTTCTACCATCGCACATCTAGACGTACTGCAAGTTACCATCAATACCTTGTTGCAATTCCACCAATTCGCACTAAAAGCATAGCAAAGGAGTAGAACTCTGCCTGCGTCTGTGTTTCCGAACGCATACAACTCTAACCTCTTCAAAATTAGAGTGAACAGGCTTCTTCTAGGTAAGCTCGCTCCATCGTGGACTTTGTCTCTGTCGTCTATGAGCTAGACGACTCCGCTACTGAATGTCGAAGTTTGAAATGTCGACGTATGTTAGTTCTAAAGTACAGGATCTCGATGTACGCCAGTTCGAAAGTTCACTGGAGCGAAGTATGCAAGGCCGACGTATCGTTAGTTAGAAAGCATACGAGTGCGATGTACGCCAGTTCGAAATTACCCTGTTACGAAGTATGAAATGCCTCCGTACTGTTACTGGTACTCCTACAACATTATAATTAGCAAATTTGTGTAAAAATAAATTTACTTCATGACCAATTTCGAGGTAGCGCTCGCCGGCCGCTGCCGCGGCACCGCTCGCTTCGCTCGCTCGGCTCGCGCGTAGTTGGTCACAGTTCTAACCTAACCTAACCAGGGTAATTTCGAACTGGCGTACATCGCACTCGTATGCTTTCTAACTAACGATACGTCGGCCTTGCATACTTCGCTCCAGTGAACTTTCGAACTGGCGTACATCGAGATCCTGTACTTTAGAACTAACATACGTCGACATTTCAAACTTCGACATTCAGTAGCGGAGTGGAGCTAGACGAGTTAAGAGCAAACACATCTCAAATAAAAAAAATACTATTCGAGAGAAAAACTGTCAATAATATTTTAGTTTTTCTTTGAACTGCGATACTGCGAAATGGACGCATGTGAACTGCACGAAACTGCTGTTGGGGTGTAAAATCGTCACGAATTATCACGTAACATTTGCTTAGAAATCGAAGTGTTGTCATTCCAATATTACTTACGCAGCCGTGAAACATGAGAGCGATCCAGATGAATCCTTCTTCGTCAATAGTCATTCCGTCTGCTATAACATCGTCATCCCAGTACTCGTCTATATCCAGGATTGTGCGACGTTTGCCTTGAAGTAGTAAGAGAGATTTTATGGATGTTGAAATAACCCGTAAGTAGCCGTAATAATGACAAAAAAATATCTGAGGTTGCCTGTACATTGGAGCGAAGAAATGCGGGGCAAATACGTTTTCAGTGGGTAATGTTTTCTCTTCTCCGACCGAACTATTTTTTTTCTAATCTTCCTAGAGTCTTACCGGAGCCAGCTGAATACCAATATTTTACATTGATCGATCTGTTTGTCTGACTTAAACAACCCAGTGACTCCGCCTTGTACCTTTGGGCATGAAGTTTTCAAAATAACCGATATCCTTAGCAAGGCTGGTTGTCAGGCTTCTGACTAACGACTGCCAAAGATCTATAGGAGCCACTCTTTAGTCACGAGCTTTAATAGAGCCTAGAAAGGCACAGCCTTTAATTGGAAGGCATAAAAAAATCATACTTATACGTGCCCTCTCCAAATCGAAGTCGAACGCTTCAATCTTTCTCGACAGCGAGTCTATGTAGTATAAGATGGTGTTATTGAGAGACCACGCCATTCCGTTGGAGATTGACACCGGTTTCAGCTGGATTTGCGGCACAAAGTGAGGCGGCTCCAGACTGTAGAGGGCGCCTTCGTCGTGCATTACTTTGTTGCCGTACTGACGACCTTTTGTGCCTTGATGAGGACAGAAAGAAGGCGGAAGGTACATGTAGTTTCGGTATGAAGATATAGATAGGTATATAAAGAAACGGAACCCCTTCAGGGTTCCAGTACCTACGATGTGCAGTCAACTGCACATAGGTGATAACAATTTGACATTGACAGCGGCTTTATATCGTACTAGTAAGGTGGATTTTGGTAGCGCAAGCCGTTCCAATGATGTGCAGTTGACTGTTCCTTTTTTATATCTGCATCCGTGCTCTAGCATCCAGATAGCATGACAAGTTAAATTATGCGATTGACAAAGACGTGTAATGATATGTATACACTCTTCAAAATCTTGTACCTACATAAATCAGGTAACGTAAGAGAATTACAAAAGTTATGAGTTTTATAATCTACATCACACAACCATCATCAACACAGGTCATTGATCGAATCTTCAGAAAACGGGTGTTGGAATACGTTATTAGATAGTTAATATTACCTCCCCAAAATCTGCCCAGCGCGTCCATCTTCCCTTCGTTCAGTATGTTATCGGGTCGGCCTTGATCGAAGGCTGCCACGAACCTGAGCGCGGAGTCGCCGGGTTTCGACCAGTCCATCAGGAACAACGCATTCCTGACGCCTACTAACACACGACTACTGTTCTGTATGGGTATAACTATGTTCACTTCACCATAACCTGCAACGGAGTAGTTACTTTTATTTATTTAGTACGAGCTTTTGCCCGCGACTTCGTAGGCGCATATCCCATTTTCCCGGTTCCCGTAGAAATTTTGGGACGAATTAAACAACCCTCACCTTCCTCATGAATAACCGCATGAAAATTAATTCAGTAGTTTTTGAGTTTATTGCGAACAGACAGACATACAGACGCGGCGAGAGTCTTTGTTTTATAAAATTTAGTGATGATATACTTTTGCCACTGAGGTCATCTTTTTGGGTCTGTTGTGTAATCGTTTCCTGGCGTTTGGCATCCACTGAATGGTATAATTATTGCTGATTGCCTCTCCGACATGGTTCCAGTGCGTACCGACGCACGGAGTGAGATCTCGGTATGTAATGTATATGGATGACAAGCGTTGCTTCATCACGAAGATAGACCTGTGCGGCTGTTTTTATTTGCCTGAGCTCCTACTTACCTACCTACTGTCAAACACTTACTGATGTGTTTAACTTTGTGCTGCTTGCTGGCGTAGTGCAGTGCATACACGTCTTGCTGCAGCACGTCCACCCAGTACAGCGTGCCGCTCGCGTGCTCCGACACCGATGAGCACATCAGATACTTACTTATGTGTTTAACTTTGTGCTGCTTGCTGGCGTAGTGCAGTGCATACACGTCTTGCTGCAGCACGTCCACCCAGTACAGCGTGCCACTCGCGTGCTCCAACACCGATGAGCACATCAGATACTTACTTATGTGTTTAACTTTGTGCTGCTTGCTGGCATAGTGCAGGGCGTGTACTTCTTGCTGCAGCACGTCCACCCAGAGCAGTGTGCCGCTCTCGTGCTCCCACACCGGGCTCTCGCCGTGACTGAACGTTAGGTTCGTGTACTCGAATGTGTTGAAGTTCTCTGATATGTATTTTACCTGGACGAAAAGATATTGATCATTTACTTCTTTGTTAAATTGATGTGTAGACCAATAGGCAGCTACAATAGACTTGGTTTTGCTAGCTGATCTGTCTTTAATAGTCTGGCAACTATCTCGTTGTCGTCCTGAGGGTTGCGCGGCCAAGCTGAACATAATTTGGCCGCCTAATGTTTTATTATAACGCCCAAGCCAGTGTGAGGTGGTGAGGGTGCTAAGACGGGCGCAAAGTATCAAACTTATGTAACAGCTGTTTACGTCCATACTGAAGTGATTATAGCGTGCACCTTGCACGACATGACGGAGCGGCCGAAGCTAGCAAGCGATCGCCTGTTGTTTTACGCACAGGACATACTTCTCGTCTTAACTGCCCGCTACAACAACTGATGATTCACTGTTGTGGGCTTGTGGCCATCTAATAGATCCCGCACCCATCCTAGTCACCCATCATAGCATAAGCTATATAGCTACTTACAAGAGCTAATATTTCGGAACACTTACATCATATGAAGCAGCCGGTTTGATACAATACAAATTATAAATAGCAGCAAAAGACCATAGTGACAAGAACATGGTGGGTAATATTCACTTTTTGGTTACATGTGTAAGAATGAGTCTCACATTTGCCAACACCTGTACGGTTCGTTCCACTTTTAGCCAATTTACTTATAGATTTAATAAATAAGCATGCAGTACAGAATTAGTGTTAATTAGCGTACAAATACACATTTTTGTAAAAATACAATATAATAATACCTGCTCACAATACGTTTCATCATTGTTGGTTGGTAGCTTGAGAGAGCTCTATACAGTAAGAAATTGTTTCTACACCTGTAATTTATATGAAGTAATAAATAGAAAATTAAAAAAACCATTTGTTTTTAAGTCCTTGGGCCCGAGAACTACAGTGAAAATGGTTAAAGGTATACCTACGATATATTGATTATGGAACACCTGACTTAGCCAAAGAGTTTTCATCCAAATTCAAACATTACCCACTAGTGCCTCATTAAAACTTTCCAGTGAATAACTTCGGTGTACTCATACTTCTTATCACAAAGAAAACAAGAAACCTTTAAGAAGACACATTGCCATTAGATTAGTTGAATACTGCTTGTTAAAAAACTTGTTCTCATATCTAATCATACGGATGTATTATTTTGTTGGGGCTTGGCGAGTACCTCATTAAGGAGTTGGGTTATTGTCAAAAAACTTGTATGATAGTCATATTTTTCGATCAATGACTTCTGAATGACTTCAGATCATGAGATTTTGTAAGTTTTAACAAATTGCAGAACTCAAATGGAGCTGGGCAGTACTCCTGACAAGGCGCGGTGATGATAAGTGGAGTAAGGCGGTGACATTGTTACCATCGCGGCTAGAATATGGATCAGGCTAGCACAGGAAAGTAGGTATTGGCACAAATTGTGTAAAATGATGGCCATGGATATCAAATAGCTACCGCAGTTAACTTGATCTAATATTTTGACAAGTTGCTTGAAATTATCAGCTGTATTCCTATACAGCTAATAACTCTGCTAGTCATCGCAGTCCTCTTCGATGACTAGCAGAGATAATTAATAAAAAAACAAGCCTTACAAAAATACTACTTTATTTAACCTTTAATAACATTAAAATTACAATTTGATCAATAAAAATCTGCGTTATCGAATCGAAACATATGTGGCTCAACACCCCTGCTGCCGGTGCCTCGTATCGTGAAGATGGCGCCGGCGAGCGGCTCCACGGCGCTCTCCAGCTTGTCGCGTGACGTCATCACGAACAGCTCGTCCAAGTTGGGCCCGCCCCAGCAGACTGACGTCACTCGGGACACTGGCAGCTTGTATCCGAATACTACTTCACGCTTGTCGGGGTCTACGTGTAGTATCTGTGGAAAAAATAAGTTGTTGAACTACCTACTTGTTTTGGCTGTCGCAAGCTTGATTCGATCCAGCTTTTCAGAGGTAAAAAAGGATTGGGGGTTTCAATAATGTTTATTTTTCTGTTATAGTATCCTGGAAGTCAGACACAATTCCATGTGTCAGGTTAATGAAGCCAGGTCCACCTTCTATGAGATGAAACCTAAATCTATTCTACAAGTTCATATATCCACACTTTGCAGGAATTACAGGCATGTTATCTTAGCACAGTCATGTAAACTGCTGTTATTTGGCTGTTGAGGAGTATTCAACCAATCACTATTAGTAAGCACGCTTGGTTTGTCGCATTATTTTCGCGATAATTTTCGTTACAGTATCTTGGCAAATATCTGGTATACTTACAGTGCCTCCGAACATGAGCGCTACCCACAGGTTGCCGTGGCTGTCTATGGTCATACCGTCAGGAATCGCATCTTCGTAGCCCAGCGCTTGTACGTCTATCACTGTCCTGCGACCAGCTGTTGACCAACAAAAACACATTCAGTTTTATTTATGTTATTTCATAACAAATAAAAATGTAGATTAAAGTTTATTGAGAGAATTTATTATCGTTTTTAGAAGTACCTAGATGTTCACTAATCTTATTCTTATGGGTAAGTAATTCTTATACTATACAGGTGATTTTTTAAAGTGTGCGTGGCGTGTTGGGTACTAGCCACCAAAATAAATTGAATACGTGGCGGCTAGCCGTGTTCTTTTCGGCACGAATGCGGATTAGATATGAGTGCCGCACCGGTGCGTTGCCGCCGCTGTGGATTTTACCTATGGGTACGTCGGATCAAATCCGGAACGAACCGGAGCGTCAAATAACTAAAGACCAAATAGGTCACAGCGTTAGCAAGCGGAAGTTATTATGGGCCAACAGCCATGGAGGAAGAACTGCACTATGAGCCTAGAAGCGTAGGAGTAAATTCTAAAATTTTTAAATAATAATAAGTACATACACAAATCTCCTCTCTGTAAATCAAAGTCGAACGCCTCAACCTTCTGCGTGACCGAGTCGATGTAGTACAGCACGGTGTTGTTGAGCGACCAGGCGATGCCGTTGGAGATGGACACCGGGCGCAGCTGGATGCGCGGCCGAGTGAAGCACTCCTGCTCCACGCTGTAGAACGACGCCTTGTCGGGGACCACGTCATCGCCTGTTTGAGGGCCTTTTGTTCCTATTGGTGGACAGACAGTTGAGTTAAGAAGAATGAAAAGAGCATGTAGAATTACTCCCTTATAGTGGGTTCACACGATACAGACTTTGTCTCACAGACAACATTCTATAGAAGTTTACGGAAGTCTCTATCGTGTGGAAGGTCCATAAAGTACCTAAACCATGCTAGTTAATAAACCCTTTTGCAAAAAACGGACAAGAATGAAGTTTTATTTTTGACGATGTATTTAGCATGTTTTTTTATTCTGGCTGGAAAGCATGTGTTCCAAATTTTAATTTTCAAATTAATAAAAGAAAAGTAATGATTAGTGATAAATCGACAAAGGCCGGCAAAATTATACCGCTACTTGAAGAACGTTGTTCGCAAAATTATACCGCTACTTGAAGAACGTTGTTCGCAAACTTATACCTACCGCTACTTGAAGAACGTTGTTCGCAAAATTATACCGCTACTTGAAGAACGTTGTTCGCAAACTTATACCGCTACTTGAAAAACGTTGTTCGCAAACTTACGTACGTTGCCAGAATTCACTTCACCCATATTCATTTACAAGATTGTAACTGTTCAGTCTACGCTAAACAATTAAATTAATTACATTGACTGACACCAGCCATTGTAAATTTCCATAAAAGCCCGTTTTTTTGCAAAGGAGTGTGTATTATAAATGTAAAAGTAACTCTGTCTGTCTTTTACCTTTTCACGTCTTATCGGTTGAAGGGATTTGGATGAAACTTGGCACACGAGTAGACCATGTGCCGGAATAGGATACGTTTCATCCCGGTATACTCCGTTGGTATAATTTTGAACTTTCACGCGGGCAAAGCCATTAGCTGGAGCTAGTAGTTCATAAAATGAGAAGGTGTATGTTACAGGAATTCGAATACCCGCGGTGTTAAGTTAAATACTCGAATTTATTTGAATTCCCCTTACTCTCACTGGAATGTGTACCGTTATGTGTGGTAACTAAAGATCAACATTTTATCGCTTCCTATCTTAAAACGAGCGCGCACTATCGCGTCTAGGTGTGAGCTGACTCTTTCTTTAAATCTTAATGAAGGTTTAATTTGCTGGGTTTTTTTATAAAAATTGTAAAACCATAACTAAGGGTCAACTGTACTTCACAGTAAATGGTCCCTTCAAAAGAAAGAAGAATTAAAGTTTGGATATATCAGCAAAGTTGTACCTGCCCAAAATCGTCCTTCCGCGTCAGGTTTCCCTTCGTTGATGACGTTGTCTGGTAGACCAACGTCCACCGTGATCAGCAGACGCATGGCCGCGTCTCCTGCGATGGACCAGTCGAGTAGGTATAGCGACGAACGAGCAGCTATCAGTAGCCGGTGGGAACCCGACACCAACGATACTACGTTCACTTCGCCGTAGCCTGGAATCATGACACGATGTTGTCGACTGATTAAACTTATTATGCATGTACCAAAGAACAACCCACATAAGACTCTTTCGTAGATACCGTCTGTTTCTTCTTAATAACGCTATAGGTACTAGCAGGGTTGCCGCCCAGGGATCAGTCTATCCTAGCATCCGTCACGGTTATATATTCCGTTTATCTACCCTAGGATGGATACTCCGAAACGCATGTTCATCTATCCAAGATGAACACGCGTTACCGTAAAGCTAGTCTGTTTTAGAGTGGACAAACAGAATAATCGAACGTTCGGATCACTTTATACTTGGTTTTATTAACAAATAATAATTTCCATTCTTGTCATGATTATCAGACAATGGGTAATGCTAGTTTCCAGCAAATATCGAACCACTTCCATTCCACCACACTGTGGTTATCGGTAGTCGAGTACCTATAAAGCTAGGGTTGGTTATTTAACTGCTATGATTTTTCACTTACTTATGTGCTTAGTATAAATCTTCCCGGACACATAGTCGAGGCGATGCACGTTGTTCTGTTTGACGTCCACAAAGTACAGGCTCTGCAGGTCGGGGTCCCACACAGGACTCTCTCCGTGGGTGAACAGCGCGGGAGTACCTGGGTTATCATGCGACGATACCTAATGGTTGTATGCTTATTAATTTACATTGACCGTTAGCTGAAAATTTGTGTGGAAATCAGCTGTCGTAAGTAGTATGTGATGAAGAATAATGAGAAACATATCGTGAGTAGTATGAACGTTTGTAGTATGAATATGGGTGACTTAAGACCAATGAAACGACGAATAGATTGTCTGAAAGATGTTTTGCGGTAACTTATATGTATACCGCCGCATTCGAAGACACAACAACACGGCGACAACCATTGGACAGATGCCCATGAAACATGAGACAACACCCGTCGGCAGGTCCTCCGTTTTCAATAGAGGTTGCGGTTTTTCCCAGTCTGTGTCGAATACTTATGCAGATGATCACATCTATCTATCTATCTATATATAAAAATGAATCCATTTCCCTTGGTCACGGCATCACGCGTGAACGGCTGGACCAATTTCGTTAATTCTTTTTTGTTGTGTTTGTTATTGTCAGAAGGTTCTTATGAAAGAAAATTGTGAAAAAACAATTTACATCCGGGCGAAGCCGGGACGGGCCACTAGTTTATTTATGAAAATCTATAAGGTTCTATGCAAAAAAGCAGCATGCAAGCAGATTCCAAATGCAAAATCATTCTAGAGAATTTATTTAAGAATCGGCTAATCAGTTGCTAAATAACTCAGATATTTTAAGAGCACATAATAAGTAGCATCAGGATTCTGCCTTAAACCAAGATAAATGGTAATTGCTAATTAAATGCCTTTCTCTATTCGCACTTTTTACGTAAATATACATATTATAGTAATGGTATTAAACATAATAGTAAAACTATTTATGAACTATCGTGATATTTGTGTCATGACCCCGAGTGTAATCTCAGATAGTGATTAAAAACTGATATTAACCCATTGCTGATTAATTACATTCCTTAATTTACAGCCAATTATGAGCAACTAGTAAACTACGAGACTGTAAGGCAGCAATGCATCGTTGTCTGGCATCAATAGTTACAATATTTTGTTTCAAACATTCAAGTCGTAATTTCAATTCAAATCACGACGAGGTTTTACGCCTAGGTGTGAGAAATTTATTAGTTTGATCAGTTTTGTTTTTTTTTTACAGTAATCTTCGTGCCGAAAATGTATATTCCTGCCATTGATGTAACTTTGATTGCAAAATAAGATAAAATAATAATTAAATCCTAACTCATATTATAAATGTTAGGAAGTTATTTTTTCACGATTTCACGACTAAAACGCCGAACCGATTTTGATAAATCTTGGAACAGGGACCATGGAGGTTTAACGCAGGCGAAGTTGTGGACAAAAGCTAGTAAATAATAAAAAAAAAGTTTGTTAACACTAAATTATTATCCGAATATTTGCAAATTAATAAATATTACTTACCATAGAAATCCTATAATATGCTTGTGACTCTTGGGTTGCTTCTTGTGTGTCCGTAGCAAACGACAAATAAATTATACAAACCAAATAAATAATCAAAAACATTATTTATTTCGACTTAAAATTTTAAATAAAATAAAATTATTTACGGTACTCGCGTGCAGGACCGCACCGGGGATTGTTTCCGTACAACTGTGCGTCAAATGTTTCCAAAACATGTCAAAGCAATAAAATTACACGATAATGGGTTTTTGTGAAAAAAATAACGTAAACAGTTAGCGGGGTCGATAACGCGGGACAAAATGACAACGCAGAGTGAAACAATACCAATCGACTCGACACCTTTTATTTGAAACAGTTCCCTACGTACACTTACAATACAATCATAAAGAATATTCAATCGAATCTCTTACACCGCACTCGTCGTTCGCACAGATCACTCGTTCTAAAGAATCTTATTTCATAGTAATAATAACTTGAAAGTCTAAACTTATTATAATATTTCCTTATTACTAATTATATTCAAACGTTGATAGTTGACCAGTGGGCCTGCATTATACTTGAACTCAGAATTTTAGAACTAAATCAATGCCCATTTTTACTGCTCTCGCGGGCGGACGCGACGCAACAACAATCAATGTGTATGCGCGTTTTCATAGAAGTCGTTCTACAGATTGAAGAATTTCTGTGAAAACGCGTTGTTGTCGTACCAGCCTGCGGGAACCTTACTTAACACTAGGTGGCACGTTGCGCGTAGTATGATTTACAACTTTTTTAGGCTATAAGTTCACAATGAGCGCTCATATGAATAAAAGGGTTCTTTAACTTGTTGTAATGGACTTTGAAGTTTGCCTCGTAAGACATAGAGTTGACAATAGTGTAAAGTAGTGTGTTCAAGTGAGCGAGCTGCAGACGCGCCA
>NDFZ01004086.1:0-52520 GCA_002192655.3 Mamestra configurata
GCTGCGTCAGCAGCAAGAATGCAGCATAGGATGCTGAGTAAGCTAGAAGGGGTACAGTTTAGGAATGTAACAGGCCGCTCCACGTAAAATACTGGTATTCAGCTGAAACCGGTTTGACTGGAAGCCGACCCCAATATAGTTGGGAAAAAGGCTAGGCTAGGTATAGTATTCCAACAATAGAATCATAATAATTTAAACTGTATTATTTTACACTTGTAAATGAGAACAACACTACAGCTTAATTAGCATTTAACATGAATTAGCATTTGAAATGTAACAAATGATGAGAATTGAATTCAAATCATTAGTGTTCAGAATCAAATGGATACCTACTAATTACTGTGAATCCATTAATAACGTGTAAACAGACTGCTGACTGTAATCATTTAATCAATTCCAATGATTGAATCAATTATTATTTTTGAGTAAAATAAACTAAACATTTGTATTTTATTCAAAAGTAGAAAGTAGTTTCAAATAAGTATTGTTTTTGCTAGATACAAAGTGTAACAGAAAAAGCGCATAAATAAAATCGCGAAAAAATCAGCCGATCATTTTCTCGAGTTATGCTCAAAGTCAAAGTCAAAGATCTTTATAGTGCGAGAGTGGTTCCAGAGTAATTATTAGGTTAATTGGTGTGCGTTTGCACTGCTATACCTTGTTAGGCATACCATAGTTTAAAATTTGTTGTCTTTAACTAAGTTTATGTGATATATTATATAAATTCAAATAGACATTTCAATTGCAATAGAGCCTTATTTTGCATCCAAACATAAATACAGTCTGGCACTAAGTCAGTCGATTTTTTTTCGCAATTTCAGTGTTGGCCCCATAGTAAAAGTTGTTTATAATGATGAGTACAATGACCCCTTTTCATGGCTTGCGCTTATTTTGTTAAATATTGTAAGCTTTACTGTGATTTGACAGAGTAGAAGTTTTTTTTTCAGGTCATTAAGACACCAAATCCGAAGGCGAGGCCGTTATGGAAAGAGACCACAACGACAGATTTTATTTGTCGCATTTTTCCGCTCTAGTTTATGAAATACACTTCATAGCGTACCTTAAAAAAGTTAAAAAAGAATATAATAATGTCTAATTGTTTCCAGTGATTTCCCTTCGGTAGCCTATCCCACAGGAATCGTGCATATTTCAAGAATTAAAAGACGTCATAGTAGCACTACAAGTACCTATATCATTGTGATAATTTTGTAATCGGACAGCAACTTTACCCCTTTTTAAATAAGTTATGATAAACAGTACCTTACTACCAATCAACAACCTCCTTAAATTAAAAGATCAATATAAAATAAAAGTACCTACACTCTAACTACAAAATAAAAAGTGACTACAGCCACTAAAACATTTTGAAAACAAAAAAAAATGCCCGTCGAAAATATATCCACTATTTTTCAGAAAAAGAACCTATTCTAATCTTCCTTTCATCTATTCGTCGCACGGTTAAACGCAAAAGATGTTCGTCCATTAAAATAGCCTTCAGAGGTTTTTCTTAACGGTAGAGTGAGGCAAAGATACCCTACGGTAGAGCCTAACGCTCTGGTTGGTCGGATGGCCCTAATCGTGTCACACATGGTTAATTATGCATATCCTTTTAAGGTGTGGTACTAGTACGAGCTGAGAGAGGATGTAGATTTGTGAAAAGAAAATAAGATGTGTTTTGGGAAAAATTGGAATAAAATTTAGTTTACAAAACGAGACACGTAGATTTCAAGCCTTTCCTAATCGTATATATCGCAATTATGTGAGTTGCTTGCCACGGTTCATTCTAACTAATGTTATAAATGCGATAGTGAGTTTGTTTGTTTATTACATCCGTTTAGTCTTGCAATCGTAACAAACGAACAAACAAAACCACTTTGGTATTTATAATATTAGTAAGGATTAACCGAATTACGTTGACGTTTTAGTCGATTTTAGGTGCAAGGGAAAACATTAATAAAATCCTTTCAGGCAACTATACGTTTATAGGACAAATTGTGCTGTTTTACGAGTCTGACGTGGTCGAAGTAAACTATTATTTAATATAGTATACCAGCAGGTTGGGCCTGTCCAGTCTTAGTCGACTTAACGCGTCGGGTTTATATGTGACCCGATGTAACGAAACCTAGAGCGACCTATTTCGATCCCAAAGCCATTTATCTAGCTAAGGGTCAACTCTGCAATCAGTGGTTTGAACACGTTTTAAATATTGTTTTTTTTTATTCTAAATAATAACTATTGATGCTAAATTAATATCAATGAAACTATTTTTTTTATTTAGGTCTCTGCCATATTAAGTCGGCAATTGGCCGGTGTTTTTCATACAGACATTCGGAACCCTAATTAGAATTTATTGAATCTCTACCCGCTTGCACCTTATACCACACACCAAACCGGTACGTAGAGATTATCAAGGGCCACCCATGTGGAATCAGGAAATTAATTATGAGAAAAACGTCGACTAGATTAAAGGGTTTTACAGTATTTATAGCAGCTTCAGGTTCCGGTAAATAGTTGATACAGGGTGGTGAAGGTGGTCCTAATGTTTATTTGGAGATTTATTAGAAGGCTGCGAAGCGGTCTATATATGCAAGTCCTTCTGTTGATTATCTTGCGGAAGTATTGAACCAGAGTCCTCACTATGATGTTAAAACTAATATAATTCTAGTGTGAGAGGGAGATGGAGCTATATATTAAGATGCTTAGCATTATCCCTTTTCACAACGGAATCATGATGGCATTGGCACGCCATATTAGGGTCCTATCACTTGTTGGATTTGAAAATGACTAAGTAAGGTATTTGACTGGATTTTTATGACATTTCTCAAAACCTAGAGAGCAGACAGGACGCATGTAAAATATTGCTTAAAATCTCAAAAAATGGCGATGTTGTCAGCGTTTTAAAATCTATAATAATCAGAGACAGCACTAATAGCGTTTGACGTCACTCACACGTCCCGCCATATTTAATTGAAGACATCCAGTACAAATGTCATTTTGTGTAACAAGGATAGGAATTTAACTTCAAAAGTGTTTAACTTCTCTTTTTTTAGACCATTTTTATTTTTTTCTTCACAAATCGTAATGTTTTAATGTCACCTTTCGATATAAGTATTAATTTATTTAGATTTTGCACACGAGTCAACTGCCCTAGTGCATTAAATATATATAATATATATAACTACAGTTGAAATAGGTATGTAGGTATCCGCCTTGCTATACATAACACAGTCACAGACTATAATTTAATATTGGGCACATAGTGATATTATAGATTTTAATATAGCCGAAAGATATTTAATAAGTTTGATAGTAAGATAGGTAAAATAAATGATGAATCCTTAGTAAACCCCAAAAAAAAAACTTATTTATATAACTTGTACACCTGTATTTCAGAGCCATTCCAAACTTGTGCTATATCTAGTCATGTTATGGGATCAGTGATGTCACGTAATACATGGTCACGTCAGCTTGGTTCACGTGTGTAGCGCTTTGTTTAGCTGCGTTGACAGCACTGCAGTGCGCTGCAAAGCGCTGTTAGATCGTGAATGTGTGGCCACATTCATTGGTTTTGATAAACTGGGCAAATGCGTCCTTTCGACGTTTTTATGCCACGTAAAGAAAAAATATAGTTTATGTCCCACAATATTCAAATCGTGGTAAGGTGAACATAGGTTTGCGGAATTTGTTCGAAAGAGTCACTGCGGCCCTGGAACGCAAAGGGCTTTAGAAGAAACACGGATGGGTTTTAGTCAGTAAGAGTCTGACACGCCCTTCCGCTCCACCCAGAGCGGAAGAAGACATTTCATGATAAAATTATACTTTCTAAAGTATAATTTCACATAAAATTATACTTTAGAAAGTTTTGTTAACCATGAATATAATCTGTCTCACTGCCTCATTGATCTATTGACTTCAGTGCGTGGGCTAAGAAGAGGAAGAAGATCAAATACAACAACACCTTCAGGTTGCTGATGGGAGTGCCTCGCTATTGCAGCGCTTCAGCGATGTTTGCAGACGCGCAGGTGGATGGCTTCCATGCCATAATTCGTAAGAGGGCGCTGATGCGCAGGGTAAGGGACAGTTCCAACAGCTACCTGAGGGTTGTTGCTGAACATACAGAGAGTCCTCTATGGAGGCAGTGGATACGCATCCATATTAAATAGTTTAAGTTTTTCTCGCCATGTTTTACTAACATAGTTTTTAAGTTTTTATGTAATACTAACACTACGAACAATTTAGTCTGAATTAAATTGAATTGAATAAGACTAGATCCTGGATTCGAACTTTGCTTAAAAATTAGTAGAATTGGCACTCTGGTGAAGAGCTTTTAAATCTTCTAAGCACTGCTCTCATCGAATACACTGTATCTTAACCACAGATCATTAAATTATTTGTTTATCTATGATCGTAACGTACTAACAAACAAACGGACATAGGTGATCTGTCTCCTGTGTGCGCTCGCATGCATTATCAGCGAACAAGGCATGTCTGGCACGTAATACATTGGACATGTCAGCTTTGTTGCGCTAACAGAACAGCGTGCCAACCAGTCTGGCATATAACCCCGTGATCGCGACTGTTTGTTTTGGGAAGTATTATGTTAATGTCGCGGCCAACTTGCTTAATCAGCCGTTTAATTAGCGGACTTAGTGATATCTCGGCCTGTAATTGAACAGCTAGGCAAATGACTTGGTTCAATATCGTTTAATGACTTGCCTAGTCACGTAGCGGAACTTAGGGCTCACTTTGGGCATTTGAAAAAAGTGTAAATGCAAAAGCTTTAGATCTTTCTATTACCTACAACTTTGCCATTTGACTTTTTTCCATAGGACTTTTAGTTTTCCCGGAAATCGAGATGAACCGTTTTTGCCCTTAAAACTCACCCCCTTCCCTTTCCCGACTTCAGATCGCCCGTAAATTATTTTTCCTTTAATTTTTACAATATTCTCCTTCTTTTCCAATGGGTTTCATCCTACTATTATTTTTTTTGGTTTAAAAAATTATCGACCCTGGTCTATTAATAGATAAAACTAGAAAAAAAATACAACCGAATTCCAGATCAATCTAAAGTAGTAAGTCATTCAGATAGGTGGATGTAAGGGCAATCCGGATAATCACGAATCTTCTGTTTGTTCTGGGTACTTAGAAATATTTTTGGTAAACAGTACTAAAAGTCTTCTTAATATTACAAAAAAAAATGTTTTTAGCGGTAAACAAAAACTATAAGGCGGAGACGACGATACGACGATCATTCGACTATGTTGTCTTTTATGACAGATTTGATGTCACTAACTACAACAGACTGCATGGAATATTTCGTCAGAACAGTAGTCATATCCTTGACTACTTAGAGTTTTTTTGACGTTTTATGTATCAGGAAGTTAATTTTTAATTTTGGTGACAAGTATAGCCAGGTTTTTTTCATTTATTTGCGTATCGATGTTTCCACATAGTACATGTATAAACTACCCTTATGCAAAAACCTGTTAAAATGGAATTGAATAAACCCTCGAGAAGTTGACTTTTTTGTCTTCCACACACATCATCAGGCCCTGAGATGGTCAATGATGAAGTGGCTTTGCAATGTATACGTTACCAAAAACAAACATCTTTAAATACGGGTCAATTATTCCCATTCGTTGAAGAATATTATTGCATAATTGTCTCCGAGACACACCATTATTAGAGGACTCAACGTTGCTGAAATGATATAGCTGCATGAATGAAAAACACAGGGAAGTAACGATAATTCCAGTAGCTTTAGAATAAAGTATATTTCATCAATCAATATAGACTGAATCGATATATTTGACTGGCCTAACCGGAGGTCGTGGGTTCGATTCCCACCCAGGACAAATCCTCGTGTGATGAGCATGATCATTTGTTCTGTGTCTGGGTGTAATTTGTCTATAAAATGTATGAATTTAGAAATATATAAGTATGTTTATCAGTTGTCTGGTTGCCATAGTACAGGCTCTGCCTAGTTTGGGATCGGATGACCGTGTGTGAGTTGTCCGAAGATATTTTAGTGTACACAAAAAAAATAGTTACACAGCTCATTTACACAAACTTAATTCTATGGGTATACAATGGCGGTCCGCGGCCCGTGGGCGTCATAACAGGCGACTAGCGACTAAAGGACTCACCAGAGAATGGGCAGCAGCATCCTCGGTGCATTGCAACAGCTACACTGCGATCGCCAACCCGCCTGCCAAGCGTGGTGATTATGGCCTATGTCCAGCAGTGGACGTGTTTCGGCTGATATGATGATGATGATGATGATGACAATGGCGGTCTTAGTAGGAGTGGAGTATGTAGTGGCGGTGGTTGGCGGTTGGCGGTTCTGTAGGTTGTCTTGGAAAGATCGCTTTTAGCGATAAGGCCGCCCATTGTATCACCCTATGTAATGGTTTCCTCATCTATATTGCCTGTAACTTATATGGTGTACATAATAAAGAGTATTCTATTCTATTCTATTATATTCTTATCGCTGACAGCTATGTATGTACCTACTAGACACACACACACAGTCAACTAAAACTAAATCTCTTCAAAATTAGAGTGAACAGGCTACTTCTGGGTAAGCTCGCTCCATTGTCGTCTTAGTCTCTTTCATCTGTGACCTAGACTAGAGTCAAGAGCAAACTCATCTAAAAAAAAAATATATATATATATTTATATATATATAAGACGGACCTTTGTTATTGCAGCAGGTGGAAATTTGTTATGTCTCCCTACCCCCGTGAGGCAAAGACCTTACACGTAAGTACGTATGCATGTGTAAATAAAACCAAAAACATCAAAAGACAAAATTGTGTTTATTTAAAAGTAAATGAGCTCAAACAAAATAAAGATGCAACACCATCCGAAAACCACTTTTGCCAAAATAGCATTTCGCAGGTCAAATGCGTAAATATCAACAAACGTTTCCCTACGGAGCCGTTCCATTAATGAAACCAATTCCATTTAAGCAGGAGCTACTGAAACCACTCCAAATGGCTGAACAATAAAAAAATCCTGCAACTTAAACCTGACATTCCAATTTTGAATTCCGGAAAATCCTAAAGAGGATGGTAAAAAAGAATAAAAACCTCTGCAGTTAAAATTCTTTGTTATCTGGCCAGGAGTAATTGATTTTCGGTAATCATAGACATAAAGACCTGGACTAAGCGTTACCTGTCTGGCTGTCGATTTAATACGTTCAGAAAAATGCGAGAGTAAGGAAGCGCTCGTGAGGCCTGTTGTTATCTTTTTCTAGAATTCTGATTGGTCGCTTTATAGGCTGTCAATGTCACTTTCGGCACTACAACCAAACCAACTATGACATGCCTTTGTGTTGCGCATTTTAATGTAAAAGTATGAATATCATTTTCTTATCAAAGAGAAAATAAGGCAACAATGGAATAATGCCTTACGCAAAACATAACGGAACAAAAAAGAGAATGATAGATAGAACATGTTTTATAGTACACCAAAAGTACAAGTTACACAACTCTTTTACAAGATCTTGTCGCTGACAGCGATATCTACCAGACAAGCTTTGGATGGACTGACATAAATCTTTGTGATAGGTATTGGCTGCCCAATTACTCTCTCATTCACAGATCACTCAAATTCTTAAAGGAAATGCTCAGTTCAGACGGCTAATAAAATTCTATTATTTTTAAGCAACACTTTCTCATTCGCATCTCAGTCCCAATCTGTCATAAAGCCTCAATTTCCATACATTTTTGACAGATTGTCTTTTGTCTATGCCAGAAAACAAATTCCGAATCTTGGATTCGACAGCATTCTACTGGTAAATTCAAATTCAAACAAAGAACGGACTTGATTTCACAATACCCTCCGGCTAATCTAGATTTCGATCGGGCCAATAGGTCTTCCAAGCTGTTGAAAATGAGATGGAATGGAATTTCAGCTTTGTTTAGTCAAAGGGAAAGTTAGGAAGCTTTTGTTTTTAATTAATGTTGAGTGACAAAGCATTTATTGCCCCTTGTGTTGCTAGTAAACCGACGAGTGGCTGAAGGCCGATAAATGGCGGCAGTAAAAAGTAAGTTTAAGCGACAATTAGCTAAAGCAAAAGCTGTTATTTTTATTAAAAATTTGTGTTATTGGTATCATCAATGGGGGGAGTTGCCATAATCGCCACGCTTGGCAGGCAGGTTGGCGATCGCAGTGTAGCTGTACCAATGTACAGAGAATGCTGTTACCCATTCTCTGGTGAGTCCCTTAGTCGCCTCTTACGACACACACGGGAAGTGATGGGATGGTGCTATTCTTTTATGTCCGGCACCATACAGAACTTAACGTCCGACGCCAAACGGAACAGAATTTTTTTAGTATAATTAATATAAATGATTGATAATTTTTGATACTTTTGTGGTGCAGGTTCCAACTCATTAGCTCGAGATGTTCCTCAAAGAAGAGTTTTGGCCGAAGGGTGACGTGTATCGACGTTTCCGCGGCCAGCTGCGCTACACCAGTCAGCGAAACACGATGCCGTCATTTCGTGTGCAATAGTTATTGGTTTATTATTGTTTAAGATTATTTTGTGCATTGTGTCTATGGTCCTCAGTAGCCTGATAAATCTATAAAAGAATAAGTTTCTGTAATGGAAGCCCGCTTTAATTTTTATTATTTTCTGTTGCAGCAATAGAAATACACACTCTGTGAAAATTTCAACTGCGGGCTGTATCTCAAGCTGACAGACAGACGGACGGACGGACAGCAGAGGCCCAGTAATAGTGCTCCATTGGTTATCTTTCGGATACGGAACCCTACAAAGTAATCTTACCATAGGCCTTTATTTGACTATCATCTCTTAAGGTTTTAAGCCCCAAATTTATTTCCAAACTATCCAACACAAAATCTGAAGACCCATAACTTAAAATACCCCAAAATAGTCAATCAGTCGATCCAATCAGTTCCTGCCCGTATTAATGTTAGCCATCAGTCTTCGAATCTGATTAGATCAGAGCGATGCAGCCAAACGACCCACTTGAGACGAAAACGTCCGAACTAACACCGAAATCTCTTACAAATACGACCTTTTGAATCTGAACACAGAAGTTCTGAAGGAGAAAACACTCAAAGTGAAAAGGTTCTAAAGTTGCTTAGCTCGGGGAGCTGTTAGAACCTTTTCGAATTATAGTGGGAAACTTATTAATGATGCCAGAGCAACTCCTTGGCAACTCGTTACTGGGGCAATAAATAACGTACCAACTGCTTTTAGAAGTTTCGCTTCTTTCAATCTTTTGATCACTATTAGTGCTCGTATTTTCATATAGATTGTTTATTTGCGATATTATTTTTAGTTTGGCATTTAGAAGTTATTTAATGATGCTAGTTTGGTCTATTTTCTTATGTTTTTCTGTCTGTGGCGCGCAATTATCTTGTCTAGTCTAGTAACCAGGTCTGGGGATATTTATGGGAATAGATTTATTTGATCTTAACGGCGTAAAGGACGCTACTTTTTAGGGTTCCGTATTTAAACAAAGATACCTTATAGTTTCGCCATGTTCGTCTGTCCGTCCGCAGTTAACTCAGAGACTACGATACTTTTTTTTTTTTTTTAAGGATGGGAAATCTTCTTCCGCTCTGGGTGGAGCGGAAGGGCGTGTCAGACTCTTACTCACTAAAACCCATCCGTGTTCCTTCTAAAGCCCTTTGCGTTCCAGGACCGCAGTGACTCTTTCGAACAAATTCCCTAACCCTGGCAGGCTCTGGCCCTGGCGGGCCCCGTCTTTTATGCTGACATCTCTTTGAGGCGCGCGTGAAACACAACGCGCCATCGACCCGGGCCTGGGGTGATCGGACAGCGAGCCACCCAATGCTCGCCGTCCGCAGGCCCGCGCCTATGATGGCCGGGGATCGCCCTGCGACTCCCGACGCCCGGGGCGTCTTCTCCTGTTGAGACTATGATACTGCGAAGCTGTTATTGAAAATGTTAATTTTTCAAGGTACCTCCCATATAGGTAAAAGGAAATTGTATGACTATTTTTTCGCTGTCTATTCTATTGTATCGGGGGTCGTTGAAACGAATCTTAAAAAATAGATTCAGAGCGGATTACGGAATATTAAACTATAAAGTGATATTTTCTGTAAAAGCCATGTGTCCTCCCCTTCCCACAACTAAAAGCTAAATCGTTGTTTTTGAATGTATGAAAATTATCCACGATTGAAGTGTATACATATACGATGTTTAACGTAAAGGAAAACTATCTTGGTTAACTAGGTTTAACAAGTTAATGAGTAATAGTCGACCAACTTATGAAATGTAACTGGATAATTTAAAAATCCGTAATAATTCTTAATAAATTAAGACTGCAAGTAGGTACTTCAGCTTTTTGTGCTTTTAGTAGTAAAATTTGCTTCTTATTTTAGTTGTCTACTTAGCTTAGTTAGTATTCGGGACGGGTAACTGCGGAACCTTCACTGTGCGTGGCTCGACACGCACTTGGCCGATGTTTTGTTGTCTGATAAAGTAAAGTAAGTTTGTTAATTGTCTAGAACTCAAGAGAAATTTACTCCAATTAGAGAGTCTTGACAGAATTCATGTTATTAAAACAGGATAACAAAAATGTCAACAGTCTTAGTTAATTTCGTCTCTACTCTTAAAGATGTTACTTATAATACTGATGTTACAATTAATTACAAACCTCAAAAATGTAGCTACTTTCTGAAATAGTAGGTACCTACTTCATTGAAAAAAAAAAACAAAATTTTAAAAGCCTATCAGCTCAAACATCCAATTCAAAAAAATTAACCGTAAAAAAAAACATAAAACACTAAAAAGCGCATTAAAACAAACCCTCAAATGCACAAGCCTCAAACTCAACCCTATTATGCACACTTTTATTCCAACATTAACATTAACATAAAATGATGGTGGTTAAATAAAAACACGAGTAATGCATTAGATTAATGGTGTTTTAATGTTCGTGAATAAAGTGACGCACCACCATGAGTCCCGTGGGTGGTGTTTGTTACCGCTTAAGGTGGTTTCTTCCCCTAGAGTATACGAACTATGATTGATTAGGTTAATTACGTGTCCTTGCATATTGTGGTTGGGTACATACGTAATCTGAATCGAGGAGAGTTTTTTTTTGTGTGATCACTAGAAAGGCTTGGATTATAAAAACCGGCCAAGCGTGAGTGAGACTCGCGTACAAAGGGTTCTGAACCAATAATACTTACGTCTTTTTAAATTTTATATTAAAATCATAGACTTTTTGAAGGTCTTTCTTGTAATATAATATAGGTAAGTACCTATTCATCTTTAAATTATCAAAATTTTTTAGTGTGCCTAAAAGTGCCCCCTTTTTCATAATGTATTTATTTATGTTACGCGTCCGTATTTGGGTTACAGAAGATTATATTATGTATATCAAATTCCAACTTTCTAGTACGTATAGATTACAGGAAAACCTATAAATCGTTCGAAACCCTTTGCACGCGAATCCGACTCGTACTTGACCGGTTTTTTTAGTATTCTAGCTATACTTTTACGTAACGTATAATCGGGGAGGCTACGAACAACTCAAACGCTAAACCGAAAGGATCTTCAGTTGTATGCCCTACAGAGAATACAATCTTCCTCAGCCCAATTGAGCCTTACGAGGTGAACACATTAATAAAAAATTTGAAAAATAAAAATAGCCACGGCGTTGATGAACTTCCACCTTCCTTATTCAGACAATGTGCAGACGAATTAACCTTACCATTTTATAAATTATTAAACCAATCATTTGAAGAAGGAGCTTTTCCCAATCTCTTGAAAAAAGCTCTTATAAAACCTATTCACAAAAATAATGATAAAACAGATCCGAATAACTACCGCCCAATTGCCCACTTACCGACAGCTTCCAAAATATTTGAAAAAGCCATGTGTAATAGAGTATATGCGTTTTGTGAAAAATATCATATATTTAATGACTGCCAAAACGGTTTCCGCAAAAACCGCTCCACTATCTTGGCCGTTTATAAATATATTCAAAAAGCCCTTGACATCATCAATGATAAAAAGTACGCGATAGGACTTCTGCTTGATATGACTAAAGCATATGACAAAGTGCAATTTGACATACTATTACATAAACTATACAGTATAGGAATCCGCGGCAAATGTTATGACTGGTTTGTTTCTTATTTGAAACATAGGGAACAAATAGTAGAAATTGAACATTATAACAGCAGCAAAAATGAAATAGAATTAATCAGATCCGACAGCAAACAAATAACCGCCTCAATCCCGCAAGGAAGCGTAATAGGGTGTTTCTTATTTCTTGTCTACGTAAATGACCTTCCTAATAATATAAGTGAGCCATGTGTCCTGTTTGCAGATGACATTTCTATACTTACCTCATGCGATAATAACTCCAATCTAAATGATAAATTAAATTCCATACTAGATTCGACAACAAACTGGATGAATGAACATAATCTAGAAATAAACTTTAATAAAACTAAAATAATATCATTCCATCCTCGCCAAAAAATACCAATAAATATAAACTTTAGCTTTAAAAATAATAAATTAGAAGTAGTTGATAAATTCACCCTACTAGGCCTAAACATTGATACACATGTAAATTGGAAGTCACACATCCAGAAAGTAAGAGCAAAAATATCCAAATTTTCATACGCTCTCCGCGAGATCAAAAAAACTACCGACCTCAAAACTGCACTCGTAACGTACGCCTACGCATGGTTAAAATACGGTGTAATCTTGTGGGGTAACAGCACCGACGCGCCTACGCTATTTACCCTACAAAAAAAAAACTAATTAGAATCATAGTAAATATTGAAGCCACTGATAGCTGTTAACCTCACTTTCAGGAATTAAAGATTCTACCGCTACCCTGTCTATATATTTGAAGTTTGTAAGTTCGTGCATAAGTACCCAGAATTCTTTACAAAAAGAGAGGACATACAAACGAAAATTATGTTACGACATAAAAATAGACTAAACTTACCAACATCGCGACTAAAAATGCACTCCAATAGTACCTTTGTCATGTCCATAAAAATTTATAATAAGTTACCTGAGCTAATCAAGAATATAGATAAATATAATGTCTTTGTCAATAAATTGAAGCATTTCCTTATGAACAAATGCTACTATAGTATAAGCGAATACTTAAGTGATAAATTATAAAATTCACAACTATCTATTTATATCTATAAATTTTGTGTATTAAAGCTCACTACGTACTCATTAAACGTAAAAAATAATTTCTAAATAAATACGAAGCGTCCAATAAATAACTTACCTTACGGATAATAAATAATAATTACGTAATAAATAATAATAAGTTAGTAAAATAATAATTAATAATCAAATAATAATAAGTTAGTAAAATAATAATAAATAATCATATAATAATAAGTTAGTAAAATAATAATAAATAATCATATAATAATAAGTTAGTAAAATAATAATAAATAATCATATAATAATAAGTTAGTAAAATAATAATAAATAATCATATAATAATAAGTTAGTAAAATAATAATAAATAATCATATAATAATAAGTTAGTAAAATAATAATAAATAATCATATAATAATAAGTTAGTAAAATAATAATAAATAATCATATAATAATAAGTTAGTAAAATAATAATAAATAATCATATAATAATAAGTTAGTAAAATAATAATAAATAATCATATAATAATAAGTTAGTAAAATAATAATAAATAATCATATAATAATAAGTTAGTAAAATAATAATAAATAATCATATAATAATAAGTTAGTAAAATAATAATAAAAATTGTTTTTACAATGTTACTAAATTAATTAAAATACCTATATAATTTATAAAACAATCATTATAATTCCTAAATTAAATTCTGCAGTAATAAACCAGTAAAACTAACAAATATCTAATAAAAGTTATTACATTAATCACTCAGTGTTCTTCCTCCTCTCTCCTACTTGTTCTATGCTGTGCCCGACAGGGTCCATAATTGTGACTAATAAAATTATTTCCTAACAACTTTATACATTATGGTACGCAATAAAGAATTGAGAAAAGAATTGAGAATAACTTCAACATAGCATACAGAAAAGTTGAATCAAATACAACCATAAATAAACACAGATTCTACATCAAAAAGAAAACTTTCCAAATAAAAAAAAACCCTAATAACCACCTACAAGACACAGAGTCCACAAAAACTTTTGTCAAAAAACATTCATTAAATGTATACGTATGATAACAATTTGAGAAGCTAACTGGTACATTAGGCATGTTAACAAAAGACGCATTTACGACTCGCAAAGTGAAAAACCGTGTAGCGTCGGGAAAGCGGGCGCATGTCGAGTTCGCCATTTTTGTGGCCCCAGGGATTTTTATGGCCACACACTGTGATGTCTTTTTTTCTCGGAAATCATGAACGACGTAGCTGAGGTGCCGTTTTGTGAATAGAAAGGTCATTGCTATTGAGGTACTTATGTGCTGACGAAAGGAAAATCCTTATTAAAAACTAGCTTTTTGTCGTGGTTTCGCACTAAACTAAGACATCAAACAGAAGCCGTGAATTTTTTCGAGAATATGTAGGGCACTCAGTAACAGTGTAGCTTTCTATCAGGAAACACCCTTATAAATAAAACAATCAATTTTACCTCTTTCTGATATCAGTTCAGAAATAACAATTCCAGATTTCAATAGTGAAAGACCGAATGAACTTTATTCCTGAAAAATAGATGAAGTACGCAAACATACACCGAAAAACTTTTTTTTTAAGCTCGAATACCAAAAGACAACATGGTCATGGTGGACACAAAGATAGGTGCTATATGTATGGAGATTCTATTTAAAGCTCTCTGTGCTCGAACAATATCGTCAGAGCAGAAACTGCAAGTTAAACGATCAAACACTATACCTGTGCACTCCAAAAGAGCGTTATTATTGACTCTTTTGAAAGCATTGAACCGAACTATTTATCACCTGCAGAGAAACTTCAAAGCTTACTTTATAGTCGCCTGCATTCAAGTCCGAACACACACGGCACTGTGTCTCATTGTGCTAAAAATCACACAGATTTTGTTCAGAAAAAAGACACAGTATCACGTAATTGGAAGAGGGCTGTGTTTTGAAAACCACGTTTTCCAATAAATTGTGGCGCGTCATAAAGGCGTCGTCACGTATACTCATTGCGAAGGTTAAGCGGGGTAACCAAATGTTGTAGGAGAGTCACTAAATTGATATTTTTGAATAATTTCTAAACTAAGTGCAATTTATTTTAAGTTAAGAAAGTTCTGAAAAGTGGAAAAATATTGAATACTGGGACAGATAACGGCTTTCATTGAGACAAAAATTAAGTCTTAGCAGTGGGAATAGAACAAAAATGGTACCATCACCAACATTACCGGATATCTTTAAAAGTTGATGACAAAATTCCCACTGGAAAGATAGTTCTTTTTATTATTCGTAAAGAACCAGCAATTATTCAAGCGCACAATCTATCAGTTCCTAACCAACCCTGGTTTAATTGTTTGTCCCAGGGGTACTGCTTGATTGGTCCGGGTAAGCATCCATAAATCAGCCCCACCGTTTCAAGGGAATCAGAACAGTGGCACTTGAGAGGAGTAATGAGGTGAAGAGAATCATAAAAACTGAAAGATTTCTTGTATTGATTGAAGCTGATAAGCATCTTTACTTTGTGAATCGATGTAAAGTTGAAGCATGTTTGCAGTCGAAGTTTGTACTTAGCAAATATAATTAAGTAATTTAGTTGTTATAAGTTGGTTGGTTTACTTTAAAATAAAATAAAAAGAGCATATCCATACATTTTTGGTTTTTTATCCGTATTTAAACACAATCACTGGAAAAAAAACTTTACCAGTTACAGCTCCAGTGTTTTTCTCAAAATCCCGACTTCATCATCGTCCAGCGACATGACTACATACGGGTACCCTCGGTACGACAAATAAGTGTTGGAAATTGGCTCGTGCGCCGACCGTTCGTTCAAATTTACGACTTAATATAAAGTATGTTTTCCGGGGAAATTCCGTGTCGTTTACGTGTCGTATCGGTATGTGTAATAACGGCCTCGTTGTGTGCGCGTACCGTAATGATATATTTTTTGAAAATTGCAGACTCCGTCAGTCTTATTACAAAAAGCGGTTTAACTAAAACCCCAGGTTTAAACTTCTAATAACAACGGTTTAGACAAAAATGATATTACAAAACGTGGTTTTGCGATAAACCGTACACCAAATCATGGTCTGACGTTAAACCTCGCCGACCCCTAGTTTAACAATGGTCTAAGTCGTATCTGTCAAAGTTTGTCTTTCAGTTTATAGCATCTTTGTTATTGTTTTTACCCGAAAAAGGATTTGAACATGATCGATTTGATGGATATTGAGGATTTTAAAGCCGCCGAGTTGTTGGAAGCGCCACGCCAACCCAACAGAAATCGTATTCAGATCAATTTCATTGAAGTAATATTCACTTTGAAGTAATATTTAGTTGACTTACTTTTTCCTCGGTACTCCAATTCTCAGACCGTTTTTTCTTTGTTTGGTCCATCACATAAAATATTAATATATTGGAAGAAGATAGGTAATATTTTAAACAAGTAAGTATAACACACACAACAAGAGGCTATTCAAGACTTCGCTAAATAATTAAAGAACTTTGCTTATCTTGTGATTGCTATAATGCATTAATATTACGCGCGAGGATGGCACGTTTCGTTAGACGTACCTACGTTGGCATTTTATTCGTTATTAAAACGACATTAAAGTGTTACGAAAAAAAACTGCAATCGACGACATGTTTATGTCCATGCAAAATAACTCATTCGCAATGTTATTAACACTCCTAAACTTAATTTAATCATTAGCTTATTATCAAAACGTTGTCTTTTATGCGCATATGGAACGTTGCAATAGAATGATATCATGGTGAACGAATGATATTTGTAGTTATCTGTGGTTCATATTCAGACATTGGTTCAAATGACAGTACTAAGAAGATCAAGATTTATTTAAGTTTTGTAATACGGACAAATTTAGACCCTAGTTTTGCAGATAAGCCTGGACTTGATAGTACAGGTTTAAACCAAAGTTTATTTAGCTTTTTGTAATAAGACCGCGTAAGCTTGTAATAGGTCTTTATTAGATTATAGTTCCTTGATATATTATCTATACAATAAATCCCATCGAATTAAATAGTTTCCAATATATCCGTGTCTTATTGAGAAAAAATTGTTTACAATTTCACGCGACATTTTACAATCTCACGGCGTTTGCAATTTTCCGCTGACAGGTACATACCGGTGTTTCGAGGCGTAATGTAACATGTTAAAAAGCGAGCGTTCGTGTAGTCAGTACGTGGAAACGAGCACGAACATGGTGCGAATGTCTTGTTTTACACTGATTGTAGTAGACGGCGTAACATGACATGCTCACCGCGAATGTTACATTACGGCCCGTTACAACGTTCAGTACCCAACTTTTCATTATACCTAAACATTCTTTATCAGTGATTTCTATTTTGTCATTATCTACCTGTGCATTTTAAAATAAGTTTGCAAGTGTCAGCAAGTTCGTAAGGGAAAGCTAGTCTAGCGTAAAAGAACCAATAAATGAAAAAATACCCATTTATTTGTAGAGACAAATAAATGGGGATTTTTTCATTTATCGGCACGCCCCGGAACTCAGCGGCAAAGAAGAAAATCTCCCAAATTGATGAATTCTACGAATACCTCGAGATTCATTTTAAATAAACGTTTGAACAACATATTTTTCTTATTAGTTTTCTTCATTTAGAAATATTTATAAGTTCTAAATTGGCAATCGGCCCATCAAAAACTGCGCTGAAAACTAATTGGCTTGTTGTTTTGTATCCTTCTAATTGTCCAGATAACAGTAATTAATTAATCTTAATTGCTACAACTCGTTTATAAAATGTTGAGTATGAGACTTTGTGAAATGTACTGTGATTGGCACCATGTTACCTAGTATCTTGTCTGTAGAGGACAGATATGCAGCCGCATAGAGGTTATACGAAACAGAGAGTAAAGTCCTATACACCTTCATTGAAAAGAGAGGATCCTCCGACCAGACGGTTGTTGTGTCAGATGGGCAACTGCCAGACAGTTGACATTCGGACTGTTATATATGTTCAAATCGCAAGGAGGACTTTGCTTGCACGATGCAGGATTTCGTTAGTAATTCGTAGCTGACAAGATAGATGGCGTTACGGTTCTTTTTGTTGCCGTACAAGTTTTGCTTTAGTTTTTCATGCATTCATTTATTGACGCCGCTACAGTCCCTCCATGTAAAATACTGGTATTCTGCTGCTTCCGGTTGGAATAAAAGCCGACTTCAATAGTTAAGAAAAGGATGATGTTGAAACTAAGTAGGAATAGCGCTTATTTAGTGAATTATCAACCAAAACCTCCGTGACACACTTTCCAAAAGGAAAATGAAATAAACAGCAAGGAAGGAACTGTAACAGGACCCAGATCCTTTATTTTATCAAAACAAAGCACATTTCTGTTTGCAATGTTGGCATGCCCGACGCCGAGCCTGCGTCTTAATTAATTACATTCAGTTGTCACCCGTTGAGTTGTCTTCGGTGGTGTGTCCTCATAAATTTAGTTTTAGCCACAGAGTAAAGAAGGTTTAGATGTGGATTTAGTTTTGTGCAATATACAGTCAAGGCCATAACCTGTGACTTGCACAGAACTATGCAAGTAGCTTGCATGCCAAAGTGACATACTCCAATCAGAACTTGTTATGACATAATGGTATGCAAGATATTTGCATACTTTTGTGCAAGTTGTTGGACGCTCATACGGCAAGATCGTTGCGGTGCGGCGGCGCACCGCACTGCACCGTGTGGCCTCTCCCTTATGTTGTTCGCGGTGTGCAATTAAGTATAATAAATAAATAAAGAAAACTTTTTATGGCAAATAATGTCGCTGAGTTCTTTTCATCTTGGAAAAATTGGTTAAAACCATAACACAAAAACAAAACCTTTCTTGAGACCAGAAATCAATACAAAAGGTACGGACACTCTTGTTACTTTAAATTATATCTTTGTTATTTGTGCATAAAATTATTCGTAAGTGAACAATTGCAAAAAAGTTTTAGCCCTATCAAAAAATCATATTTATTATTATAATGAAGTCGTGGAAAGAAGAAGCTTGTGTTGAATCAAGTTACAAAATTATTCAAAATTGTTTTTAATCGTTAACAGTCTCATCCGGACTATACCAACAGATAAACAGCATCTCAATTTTTAAAACTCCCTTTGTCTCAATCAAAATCGAATTTAAAAACCAAAAATACGTACATTTTCCTCTTATAAATCCTACACTCGACAGCGACACTGATTGCTATAAGAAGCCTCCATTAAATTGTCTTTACGTTCAAAGCGTATCTAACAATACTTAGATCTGTGACGCAAAACGTAAATTATAAGGCTACAGCATCGCCTTAATGCGTCGCGCAAAATTCATGAAAATAGGTTTATCTGTTGAAGAAAACCTGCGTTTTCAAATTATTTTGTGCTGAATATTAGCCGGTCGATTCTGTAAACATGTCAAAGTGAAAGCTTGGGTGAGGTGATCACGAAGTGTGCTGTCATTCCATCTTGATTACATGGATTGACAGCTCACCTCGTGATCACTTAACCCAAGCCTTCACTTCGACATGTTTACAGAATCGAGCGGCTGAAATGTTTGTTACATCGTAAAATTCATGATGTGGGCGATTGTGTTCGGGTCGCGGGCGAATTTACTTGTTTCCGGCGAGGATGCGTAGTGACGCTGGGAAACTGCCCAGATGACCGGCCCGAGGATGTGTAGCGGACTCTTTCAATTTCTTGTTCGCGTCCAGCCTTAGCACACATCCATCGCACACATCTCTCGCACACATCAATCGCACCCATCCCTCCCTTGTTTTGTACGTACAAAAACCTCGCACCGCTCGCTTACATCGGAGCTGCGAAGTGTGAGTCTAGGTAAATGAAGCGATTGTATTGGTTCTTACACACATTCTTCGCTACGCATCCTCGCACATCTCTGGTGGAAACGCACCTTATTGGACTAGTTGCTAAAGAACAACTTACTGCTGATTATGAAGTTCTGGGATCTATGCCCGAGTCTCGAAAACACAATTAGGTTTTTCGCCTGCTTGTGGAAATACATTTCAAGCACATTTTAAACTGTAAGGGAATTGTTGTTGTTGCTAGGGCCAGAGCCTGTCAGTATCAATCTGTCTCGTATGGCTCCCTTTTGTTGCGGAATATGTCTGAAAGAGTTATTGCGTCTCTGGAACGCAAAGGGCTTTAGAAGGAACACGGATGGGTTTTAGTCAGTAAGAGTCTGGCACGCCCTTCCGCTCCACCCAGAGCGAAAGAAGTCATTTGATGATTTTCCATCCAAAAAAAAAACAAAAAATGCAATTGTACAACTGCGTATCTATAAAAAGGCCTGTTGTCTTCGTTATCTACTCTTTTGTAAGCTTTTAAATTGAGAGAAAGTGAAAATACTGTTTTCCAATCAATATATTTTTAATAAGCTTGTTTAATTTATTTCATATTTATCATTTTCTAAAAGCGTATGAGACCCTATGAAGCTACTATGAAGTCTTAAAACGATCATGATTCCGCTCTAAGAGAGAGAGACGGAGCTATATATAACGAATACTATCCCTTTTACATCATTGGAATTGGATGGCATTAGCACGTAGTAGGCCCACTAGACTTTCTCTTTTTGGGAAAGATAAATTTTACGTTTTTACCCACAAAAATTTAAATTCACAATGAGTGCTATGCTTTATTGTCCTTTTGATTCTTTTTTATCTTTTTCATAGCTGCTTGGTGAACCTCGATCTGCTTTTCGTGAAATCCCAGTAATTCTTTCATCTGTTTCCTTAGGTTCTCAATGAGTTCTTTGTCCTTTTTGTGGAAGAACTGAGCTTGTTTAGCAGTTCCCCATTCTTTGAAAGGACCTCCTCCCTTGCCTCCACTACTTCCTGCAAGATCCGATGAGAAATTAAAAATTATTAAAGGGTTTAATTATGGTATGATACTTCTGGGTTAGTCTTCTTTTTTACCTATAATAGCTTATCCTCTCAAAACTGAAAGTAAATATCGCATACACGCTTATACGTTGTCATTTTGAATAATGTAGTATTACTGCAATATCTATAAAATGAATTAATTTTACTTTTATTCCAAATTCGAGTGACGTAGTGGACGAAATAAGTCTCTGTCACACTTTTTTATATAAACCGATTGTCGGTAGCAAAATAAGATCGAAACTACTAACAAAAATCTGCGTGAATAAATACTTAGTACCTGGATGGCCACGGTTTGTTTTTTTGGTAAACGTTTTCTAAAAAAATATCGCCCCCGAAACCCTATACATGTTAAATTTCATGAAAATCGTTGGAGCCGTTTCCGAGATTCAGATTATATGTATATATACAAGAATTGCTCGTTTAAAGGTAAAAGATAGATGGATAGATTAAAATGTTGCTGAAATATTACGAGTTGTGCAAAAATAAATAAAGTCGGTAGAAAAATAAAGAAGCTCACGTCACAAACCTTTGAAATTATTCTTCTATCCTCGTCACGAAAAACGTCGTGCAAATAATACACACAAACCTTCCCCGTTTATTACTCTTCTTATGAATGAAAACCGCATCGAAATCCGTGGCGTGGTTTAGAAGAGTTAAGCCAGGGAAAGAGACACAGGCAGATAGCTACCCGAAACTGTCAAATTATTCACAATCAACCTTGAACCTAATGCTTTTGCGATAAACTTGAAAATCTATCAAAGAAATTTGACAAATTGTTACAGCTTGATGTGCACTGTGTGTGTCTGTACTATTTAAGACAATATCGAGCTTCAAAAAAAAGTCATTTATTAACTTTTTTTTGAACGTCAGTTTTACATAAGTTCCCCAAAACGCATCGTCACCACTTCCTAGCATCCCCTCTTAACCATAAAAAACTGATTCACTCACCTGAATCAAAACGTATAGCATCGGCCATAATTCCCTTGCCACTAGCTTTTAGCCCTTTAAGAACTGTTGATTTCATGATTTCAGTGACCAAAAAAACTGAAAATATTTTACAGTAACAAAATTGTGAGGAAACATTATCTTTACATAATTAAGTTATTTGTCATGATTTATTTTTTGATGTTTTTAATTAAGTTTATCAAACCTTTGTCAAATCTAGAGAGATGGCCATCTAGATACCAAAAGTTTAATATTTTTTTGGTCTGGTCCAGCTTTAGTCTAGTTTAGTCAAGCCATAGTTATTTAAGGCAACGACAAAACAAAAAATAAAATCCCATATATTTTACGGATTAAACGGGACGAAGGGAAATCATTAATTTATTTAAAAAAAAAGTATTTGTAATATTCAAGAAAATAATTTATAACGGTAATTCAGATTTCATTAATTCACAAATCTTGTTGCTTTTTTTTTAATTTCTCTATAACAGCTTTATGTATAGCGATCTGTTCTTCGTGAAATGATATTTGCTCTTTCATGTCGTCCTTAAGATTCCTCAGAAGTGTCTTTGTTTGTTTATTGAAGAACTGAGCTTCTTTGGCAGTTCCAATAGATTTGAAAATATCGCGAGATGAACCACCTTTCTGTGGGCCCCCCTTCCGTTCACCCGCTGTAACAGTAAATAAAGCATACGGTAATGTCATCTCTTCAAAATTAGAGTGAACAGGCTTCTTCTGGGTAAGCTCGCTCCATCGTCGACTTTGTATCTGTCATCTATGACCTAGACTAGAGTCAAGAGCAAACCCATATTAAATAAAAATAAATAAAAAATAAACAATAATTTTTACTATATTTTATAAGTCCTTAGTACTCGCTCGTCCTCGAGCAAGTGAATCGCGGCGATATTATCGTCCAGCCACTCCATTCCGAGTATATACAGCGATACTAACGCGCGATCGCGATCACGCGACGAGTGTCTCTGATAAGCGTCGACAATTCGCCGCGTACCCGCCGCGAGACGCAACCTACTCGCAGCACACTCTCTGGAAAACTTCCTAATCAAAACAGCAGATTATGCAATGAGTTGTAGTGGACTGTCCAGCGCAAGTCGCGACGATACGGAGCAGAAAAATTGTTGACGATAACAACGCAAAATCGTAGCGATTCTGTCGCTCAGTCTCTACTTATCTAATAGCCAAAGAACCTCGGTTGTCTCATGACTTTTTTTTTTTTTTTTTTAAGAATGGGAAATCATCAAATGACTTCTTCCGCTCTGGGTGGAGCGGAAGGGCGTGTCAGACTCTTACTGACTAAAACCCATCCGTGTTCCTTCTAAAGCCCTTTGCGTTCCAGGGCCGCGGTGACTCTTTCGCGGTGTCTCATGACCCTACAAACTCTAAATAGATTATATTCCAGATTACAGAGTAGATTTTAGGAGGATCTCGTGACTGAGGAATAACAGCTTCATAGGTCGATCTTCAAGGTTAAGCAACGCTTGCCGAGGTCGGTCTATGGATGGGTGACTATTTTAAACTACCGAGACTCCTCTTTGCCTCGGAAAGCACGTTAAGCCTTTGGCCCCGGCTGTCATTTGTAGACCTTTGGCAGTCGTTACGGAGTCAGAAGCCAGAAAATCTGACTCCAGTCTTGCCAATAAGTACCGTGTTACCCAGTTTATGGGTTGTGCAGGTCTGGTAGGCTGCCGTTCTACATAAAATACGAGTATTCAGCAGAAGCCGACCCCAATATATTTGGGACAAGGCTAGGAAGATGATGATCTTCTTGTCCCAAATATATTGGGGTCGGCGACATCGTCGAAATCATTTAAAATGTACTCTGTCATCACAGAGTAGATTTTAAATGAAGTCGACGATGTTTGATGATAACATGACCCAAATTCGGTCTGTCAATCCTACGTAAAGGGAATGATACTTGGACCTGGTGCAAGGACATAGCAAGTTTGGATTTAAGCACGTTTGGATATATGGATATCACATATTTCTTTTGAAATTGATGTATGTAAATGATGGTGCAGGTCTTAATATCATCGCCATCATCATTACAGCCGGAAGACGTCCACTGTTACATACACCTACCTCAACCGTCACCACAATAACCGGTTCCGATGCAGGTTTTATAATGGACCTTCACGCTGTATTCACTTCTACAATGTCTGAGCAAAGAAAAAACTTCTTCACTTACTTGTGCGTATGATGTTCACAATAAATTTCCGTGGAACTAAAAACGGCTTCATTTGATTGAGCTTGGAAGCTGTCACACATGGTCGAAGCATGAAAATGATGAACCTGTCCCAAGCTAATCTTGAATTTTTTTGTAATTTTTATATTACATCAGGCCGTGCATGCTGTTTTGACTGTATTTCTGACATCGTGTCAAAAAAAAACAAACTATTTTTTAATTATTTATTCGTCTAGATCACAGAGTATCTTCTAGTTTGATCATAGTCTGAGGTTTAGAACCTTAAAATAAGTTTGTAGCCAATATGGTGATTGTGATACTAATTAGTCACATTAGTTATTTCGTCGCCATCCCTAATACGTCCTCATTCGATTATATACGTATTAGTGAATGAGAGGGGACCTTTCGCCACACTAGTGTCGTGCCCTCTGACTTGCGCCATCTCATGTTCTAAGTACGACGGGCTGTGCCAGCACTGTCAGGGCGAGGCCACAACACTGCGTTGTGGCGTCGCATCGCAAAAATCTATTTGTAATTGAATTGTAATTGGTTAAATAAAGTGTTGTGGTTTTGCCCTCACTGCAGCTGCTCAGGCCCTCAAGCGGCGTAAATACTCTAACCTATTTAGCAATTACAGTTTTGAACCGTTTGGGGTCGAAACGCTTCATTGCTACTGCCTTTTACATATATTGGGGTCGGTTTCCAGTCAAACTGATTTCAGCTGTATTTCACTTGGAGAAGACACGTGGAGGTACTACTGCCTATCTGATCTCCCCATTCCAGTAACTGGGTACCCCGTAGCAAGGCTGGTGTCAGATTTTCTGGTATCTGGCAATCCGTAACGACTGCCAGAGAATCAAAAATGACAGCCGGGACCAACGGCTTAACATGCTTTCGCACCAAGAAGTCTCGGTATGTTGATTAACCTTGAAGATCGACCCGTGCAGCTTTTATTATTTAGCTATGAGCTCTTCTGAAATCGAGAATCAATGCACTTTATGATTTTGTACCTAATTGTACATTGAATATAAGCATCGGGCGAGTTGGAAATGAGTCGAAATAAAGCATGAGACGAGTTATGAAAGCGACTAAATATACAAAGTGACGTGTTAGTGAATGAGACTTATTAGGGATAGCAACGAAATAACTAATGTGACGAATTAGCATCACAACCCCTATGGTGGAGGCCCACTGAATACTCATTTGTCACATGCTGCAAGCAGGCTTATCTGCCGATCCTAAACAGAATGTCATGAAGAAGATTTTATTAAAACTGGTCACAATATCCGCGAATTTCTAAGTTTCTATTCATTTCGATAGTCCTATCATAGTAAAACCCTTTGTAATTGTTGATTTTTTAAACTGAAACAATATAATTATGTTTAACTACTGAGAGCATAAATCATGATGGTCTGTGATTATTCCACTCCTGCGCATCTTCGCTCGATTTAATACGAAGACACAACGACTTGAAATCACAATTATTATTTATTATTCTTCTTTCTCAATTTGTTCTTTCTCTTTTTTAATTTTTTCTATAGCAGACTGATGTTCCTCGATCTCTTGTTCATGATATTCTATATCATCTTCATATCTTTCCCTCAATTTCTTGATGACTTCTAGATTTTTTTTGTGGAAGTATTGTTCCTCTTTGGCAGTACCCATGTGTTTGAAAGCACCACCGGCCTCTTTTATTGAGCCACCTCCACCGCCACCTCCAGGTGCTGAAACGATATTCAATTACAATGGTTGAAAAATGCAGTATAGTCTAAATTCTACTGAAGTGGTAAAATTGATTACAGCCAATTACTGAACAAGTATTCAACTGACTGGAAGCTGACCTCAATGTACGTTTAGATGAGAAAAAACTATACAAATGATGATGATATAACATTTAACAGACTAAACTCAAAACCTGAAAAGGGGTAACTTTACTCATCACTATGGACACCAAACCCTGATTCGCGAAAACAAAATCGACTGCCCCATACATTTATGTTGGCATGACTGAACAAAAAACACTGAAACAGCTGGTTTTTTTTTCGCTAAGGGCAAAACCCTTACAGGTTTTGCAATCATAAACAAAAATAAACAGAATTAAAAATGAATTCAGCCTCTAAGGTAGCAGTACGAAACCCGAGCGTGAAGCTCACATCTTTAAATGCATCTATAAATACTAAAAACTTTGAACCCAATGAAGTAAAATCAGTTGGCCTACTGGGTCACTTACCTGATCCATATCCACGTACATAGGATGATATCACAGACTGAGGAACCAAGAGTCTCATCATTTTATTGTACTAGGAAGCCACATTTCCCTAACTGCGTTACATTATCAAAACATTTTTTCCATAAGGCCAATGTTTTTTAAGTGTTCGTAGGCAATGTTGCAGCAGTCAGGACTTCAAGACTTCATAAGGGCCGCTCAGCAGCCGTATCAGCAGCTGATTGTTGAAATGGTAGATGACAGTGACAAAAATGTCAAACTCTTGAATTGCGGTTGCCAAGGAGACCATCTGCAAGTGGTTGTATGTGGGGATTGTGCAATCCATAGCCCAGTACGGGGCCCCGGTGTGGGCAGCTGATCCGATTGCCCGTAGAATTACAATGTTGCGAGTACGGCAGAGGGCGATGGCTGTCTGATTCATCAGAGGGTATCGAACGATCTCCTACGAGGCAGCATGCGCATTGGTGGGATCCTCACCGTGGGACCTGGGGCCCTACTATGAAGTCTTAAAACGATCATGATTCTACTCTAAGAGAGAGACGAAGCGACGACATAGCGAATAGCACTATCCCTTTTACATCATCGGAATTGGATGCCATTAGCACGTCATAGTAGGGCCACAGGAAGCTAGATCTCTCGCGTCACTGCATCCGTGGCGTGAAGAGGCGCGGAGGCGCGGTATTAGTGCAGCCGCATATTCTGCTGCTTTAGTACGAACTCTGACAAGCCTTGGTGGCGGTGCGGACAGCTGCGACTTCTTCTTCGAAAATGTCATGTCGCAGAAGGAGGCAACGGAAAGGGAGAGGGAAGCTTGACCAGTCGGTGCCCTCTGAAGCGGGCTGGCACCAATTGGGGGCTGCGTTGAAGACTGCTTAAGTTCTCCCATAGCCTCCGGTGCAAGTGTGCGAAGGAACACGAGGTGGTTTTAGTCAGTAGAAGTCTGACAGACCCTACCATCCGACGTCCATGATGATTTCCAACACGACACCCACGACTTTGCATTTGGTGTCGGTGGGTTGGCTAGTTGGCCATAATGCCGGATACACATTTTTTTATACGGTGTTGTGAGTCATAATAATTTGGCTCACCATTTCCCAATTATATCGGAGGTGTCTTGCTAACCGGATCATAGCCGTATTCAGCTAAATAAGGAACGAGTTGTTTCATGAGTATTATACCAAGCCAACAGTCGCTACCAGTGTCCACGTCGCCGCCTTTTACCGCAGAATAAGCGTCGCAAGCGTCACAAGTCTCTCACACACATCTAGTGCTACTTCGTCGTAATAATTCCTAGTTCTTCCCTTTTCCACCAGAGCTGCGATAGGCCTGGCTAGGAAAATAATATGGTGGCGACCAGACTAGTGGAAGTTTACCTCTATAAGACGTCCTAGTGGACGAAGACTTGTTGTAGTCAGCGTCAATACAAGGACAAGGTGTAATAATTAACATGATGGAACAGTTGAATCCAGCTTTAATAATATTCAAAAATGTTTTTCACAAAATTTTAACCAATCTTTTCTAAGTTTTTTAATTCGCTTCATAGCAGCGTTGTTGACCTTCGCCATTTTTCTAAAATATTTCACCTGATCACCGTAGTAACGAGTTAGGAATTCGCCAGTTTGCTTGTCAACCTCATCTTGTTTTGTCAAAGCTTTCGCTTGTGCGATAGTCATGCGGACGTGTTCGCACTCTGCATTAATAGCTGCAATAAAAAAAAAAGTTTTTTTTTTTAATGTTTGATGAAAAAGCATGGAATTCCCCCGGGTCTTGCCAGACCTGGGATTCTTAATTCAAGAGTAGTAATATATTCAAGATAACTACTAGGCAACCGTGCTCCATCATCAACAACATCATCTTATGGGTGGGAACTATTCCAGATATCACTATCACTACATATTATAAAACAAAGTCGCGTCTGCCTGTCTGTCTGTTCCCAATTAACTCAATAACTACTGCACTGATTTTCATGTGGTTTTTACCAATGGATGAGGTTATTCATGAGGAAGGTTTAGGTGTATAATCCGTCCCGAAATTCTTACGGGAACGGGAAAAATGGGAAATGCGCGTATGAAATCGCGGACAAAAGCTAGTAAGCATAATAAAATTATAAATCATACGCGAGCATTACTAATATTTTTTTTAAAGTAAGCAGGTCTATGAGTGCATTCACAAAGAAATCTGTTAGCTGACGCCGGATTCCAGACCCACGTACAGGTAATGGATGGGTACGCACAGTAAATTTTATACTTCTTCCAAAACAGTGCCGACAGGCTTGGATCTGAATAGGTGGGTGTCACCAGAACAAGGTTATTAACTTGTTCTGGATAAAGGCCCACGCTGGGTTTGAGGGTAACGAACGAGCGGATCAGCTGGCAAAGGAGGCCGCCTTGAACAGCAAGAGGAAGCCTGACTACGATTTGTGTCCGGTTTCATTCGTCAGGCGGCACGCCCGTATGGTGACGCTTGATGAGTGGAATCGGAGATATGCGTCGGGTCAGACGGCCTCCGTTACCAAGATGTTCTTCCCGGATGCAGTGGCGGCGTACAGGATCATCGGAAAAATTAAAATAGATGCCACAATAACCCAAATTATGACGGGGCACGGTGGGTTCTCCGAATACTTGAATCGCTTCAAGTGTAAGGACAGCCCATCGTGTATCTGTGACCCAGGGGTGAGCGAATCTGTTCCTCACTTGCTCCTGGATTGTACGGTGTTTGCGGCTGAGCGGTTTAAGTTGGAAAATGAAATAGACACCAAGCTAACGAACGATAGTGTAAAGGAAATAGTACTTGGAAAGAAAAGACAAATATTCATAAATTACTGCGTCAACATTTGCGAAAGGGTCAGAAACAGAAACAAAACCGACTAAAAAATACTATGTTTCAATATATTGTAACATATATTCAATGTAAACATAGGTTATAAATTGTAGAGTAATGTAATATAGAATACAAGCAGTGATTAGAATAAAATGTTTAGAATAAGATAAATAGAGATAGAATATGAATAAGCTACTTAATCGTAAGTTAAGAAAATGTGTATAAAATAAAATCAAACTTGAAACTTGATTTACCCCACTTAAGAAAATAAATAAATAAAAGACAATATATAGAATAGCGTAGAATAGGGTCGATACAAATGGGAGTCCCACCCATGGAATGAATGGTTATGGCTGATAGAAAGAACCAGTATGAGGCATAAAAGTGCGAGAGGAATAATTGCGGGAACTGGAATGGAAGAGAATTAGATTCAAAAGGTCTCCATCAACCGATGGGGGAGCTAGTTTGATAAAAAAAAAAGAATAGGTGGGTGTCAGTTCTCTCTGGTAGATGTGCACCAGCTAACTGCTTACTATGGTGAATAGATCCTTTGGTCAAAAAATTTCCTGCTATTATTAACTAGGAGCTGTCGTTGGCCGAAGCAACAAAGGCAGGAGGCTCACTCAGATTCTCACTTAGAGAGTGATGCAGCTCTAGCCAGCACGCAATAAAGCTCTTTATTTCTTCTGTAGCTTCAGATTTATTCCAGTCTTTACAGAACACACTTTATAGTTAGGTATAGCAGTAAATATACAGCTGATGCACTCATGTTATTAATCAATAGCAACGAGTTTGAGCATGTTAATCAGTGCTCAACATTATCACACTAGACGACAGAGTTCAGAATCACCACGCCAGCAACGTCTAGAGGCGGTAGAACTAATCATCACACTTCACTCTAATATTATAAAGGCGAAAGTTTGTGAGTGTGTGTGTGTATGTTTGTTACTTCTTCATGCGGTTGGACCAATTTTCATAAAATATGGTATGCAGGTAGCTGCCACCCTTTTTTTTTTTTAAGGATGGGAAATCATCAAATGACTTTTTCCGCTCTGGGTGGAGCGGAAGGGCGTGTCAGACTCTTACTGACTAAAACCCATCCATGTTCCTTCTAAAGCCCTTTGCGTTCCAGTCCGCGGTGACTCGTTCGAACAAATTCCGCAACCCTGGCAGGCTCTGGCCCTAGCGGGCCCCGTTTTCTATGCTGACATCTCTTTGAGGCGCGCGTGGAACACAACGTGCCATCGACCCGGGCCTGGTGGTGATCGGACGGCGAGCCACCCAATGCTCGCCGTCCGCAGGCCCGCGCCTACGGTGGCCGTAGATCGCCCTGCGACTCCCGACGCCCGGGGCGTCTTCTCCTGTAGCGGCGGTTGGGGCGAAGGCCTTGCCTTTCCCTCGCGTGGCTCTCCTTCTCCTTCGCTAGCATTACTGCCTCGCAGAAGGAGGTGACCGCTTCCTCCGCTCCGGACCATGTATTCAACCAGGGCCAGACGCGAGAGGTCGAAGCTGACACCCTGGATTAACACATTGGTTACGTTTAAACCGCAGGTAACACCGCGGGGCGCAGCTAGTGAACATATATTTTCTCACAAACTGCCAATCAAAGCCATCACTTTCTTTCCCTCATGTTTGCACGTAATCGGTGACAAACTTCGTTTGAATGGTGTAAACTATGTAGTCGCTAGAACCAGCCGCCGAGTTTCCGTTCTCTGTGGTCAGTAACCCTTTAACTTACGGTGTGGCGAAACATATGTCATGGTCTTCAAGGGGTCACTCCCTTCCTTGATATCAACTGGCTTTTCTTCAGGAGTAACCGGACTACCTGCACAGGACCCACCGGATTTTTGAGCCCAGTTCGACCCAGTTTTCACCAGTCTCACGACTTGTACGGTCTTTATTACCCATAGATTTTTCTTCGCAGCCAAATTCATGATCAAATTATACCAAAAATGAGTCGAACAATGTGCAGGGTATTTAAAAATTAAATCTTTAAAGTTTAGACCATTTCAAAAAATTACAATTCCAAATTATGGATGACAATTGGATTTTTCTTACTTGACATTTGACTGAAAAAAACTAGTTTGTACTGGAATTATAATAAACTAGCCTCCTTGCTTTAACGTATCAACCAACCTACTCGGAGAAATATGGAGGATAGAATAGCTAAGTTGTATTGGATGGAAGTAATCAAGTAATTTATAGAAGACTAGCTTCTGCCCGCGACTTCGTACGCGCACATCCCATTTTTCCCGTTCCCGAAGGTATTTCGGGACGAATTATACACCTAAACCTTTCTCATGAATAATCTCATCCACTGGTGAAAACCGCATGAAAATTCGTTCAGTAGTTTTTGAGTTTATCGTGAACAAAGAGACAGACGCGGCAGGGGACTTTGTTTTTTTTAATATGTAGTGAAGATGGGCTCCGCTTTGAACATAAGATTCACATAATAAAAAAACCGACTTCCAAATAAAAAACACTACAAAGTATAAAATAACTTTAATTTCGGAAGTCGGTGTCAAAAATCAAAAAAAAATAAAAACACCGACAGTCAGAAGTCGGTTTTTTATATTAAAAAGTTTCTTATTTTCCACTTTTAGTGGTGATACCCCACAACTAAGTGACATATTCCCATAATGAGTGGTTGTACTATTTACCGTTAAGGAGTTTCTTTGTGTGCCTTCGTAGTCCAAGTCCAGACCAGCTCATAGTTAAATATCTACTTTGCTTTGGTACTAGTTTTTACTGATTTTAAGGTGAGGAGGTCACTGGTTTATCTTTGAAGTTCACAGTACAGTGCAAATGCAATATAGCTATAACTAAACCCAATGCAAAAATAATCATCAAGATCGGTGAATTAACAATAAAGTTATGCCCGAATAGATAACCCCAAAAACATGTTAATTCAGGTTGACTTGCTTGCATCTGCGTACCTCTTCATAGCGTACCGGCGTGATGTTATGTTATGAACTGGTGTAATCAATAAACAGACATTCAATTTCAGCAATCCCGGGAGATTTGCTATCATTTATTGAAGAGTTCCGTTACCTACCTCCAAAATCCTTCATCAGATCTACAAATTGAAATGGGGCCAGTTTGGAAAAATACTCTTCCAAACAAAAAAGAATCATCCAAATCGGTTGACAATTGGAGAAAATATCGCTGATCAAACAAATGTCCTGGGATCCCAGCATCAGATCCTAACTTATACCTTCCATCATCAGCTCAGTAAGATGATATGTTGATTACCAGGCACAATTATCTGAATTGCGTTAGAAAGTATTATGAAAAAAACATTGTATGTGCCTTTTAAATTTGAGGGATGTCCTCGATTTCCCTAGGATCCCATCATCAGATTCTGACTTAGCCAATGGGACCACCTCAGAAGTATTTCGAATAAAAAAGAATCATCAAAATCCATTCATAATTGACGGAATGATTGCATAACAAACATACAAAAAAAAAAGTCGGTTATAGGTAAAGTATTTTTCCTCTATTATATGATAACATCGCCTGCCTGTAGGTATTCCTGCAAGGGTTGGGCATAGGTGTACCTATGATAACAGCCATATTTGGCAAGTTATATTGCTGTTCCATGTACTAATAGTAAACGAGTACATTTCCATCAACCGAGCACAATACAGACTTCAAGCTGCTACTGAGAAATACCAGATTCTTAATCTAACTTGGTTATATTGTCCCACTACAGGGCAAATGTCTCATTCTCCCTTTTAAGGTCATAGAATAGAATAGAAAACATTTATTCGATACATATAGCACACATATCAACTCGGAAAGGTATCGTCACCATATTGCCTTTCTGGCCGTATTGCTCCGAGGCGACCTTTACCTTATGACCTTTAAGCTACATGCTTTTAAGAGAATAAATTGATTTTCTTTCTTCTTTCTTTTTATACTTGTACGTGAATGATAAGTGCAGATCCGTAACGAACCCGCCACCTATGTAGGACTAATAAAATTGTCTAGCCCTAACTTAATTATCGTTTTCTTTTACGGTTTACACTTACCTACAAGGGCGGAATCAGGGCCATCTCTGGAACCGCCCTTGTAGGTAAGTGTAACCCTCCCCAAAGACCGGGTAGTCTACAATCTAACGAAGTAATTGATGAATTTACAAAAAGTAATCCAAGGAGGCTTGTTATGTGTTAATCAAAACAATTTTATGTGAGTAATAGGACGTTCTGCTAATAGGCCGATTTAATACGGAGGCGTAACGAGCCGCCTCGATGGACCTTGAGGACATAAACCAAGTCTGCCCATAAAAATATTAAGTACAGAGGTACTACTATAGTGAGTTGCAATAGTTCCATGTTGAACTGGCTACATGGAACTACGGGAAATAAAGGCCTAACGTTTGTTAATACTCCCACTAGTTCCATACACGAACTAGTAAGTTGCAATATGGATCTGATTACATGGAACTACTGGGAGTAAAGGCCTAACGTTTGTTAATACTCCCACTAGTTCCATACACGGAACTAGTGAGGTGCAATAGTTCCATGTGGAACTGGCTACATGGAACTACGGGAAATAAAAGCCTAACGTTTGTTAATACTCCCACTAGTTCCATACACGGAACTAGTGAGTTGCAATAGTTCTATGTGGAACTGGCTACATGGAACTACTGGGAATAAAGGCCTAACGTTTGTTAATACTCCCACTAGTTCCATAGTGAGTTGCAATAGTTCTATGTGGAACTGGCTACACGGAACTACGGGAAATAAAGACCTAACGTTTGTTAATACTCCCACTAGTTCCATACACGGAACTAGTGAGTTGCAATAGTTCCATGTTGAACTGGCTACATGGAACTACTGGGAATAAAGGCCTAACGTGTTTTGTTGCCGTTGTGTTGTGTCTGTATCGAATAAATGTTTTCTATTCTATTCTATTCTTTAAATAATATCTTGACAATATTATAACATCTAATCAAATTAACAGTACTATTTGGAAATCACTAACTTTTATTTGGGGATATAAGCCCACGGAGTTGTCATTTTAACATCTGCCGAAATTAGATCAAATCCTCAATTTCATAATTTCCTTGCGACACGCATAAACAGGGTAGGTATGTATGTATAGTCATTCTATAATATTTGTTCTTTAGCATAGTAAGCTAGCTTTTGTGTAAATTAAATAAAAACTTAAAAAGGAAGGTAAAATTAAGTCAAAATGATACACTTCATGGAACATTTGAAACCACAGTTTAATCAAGCATTTTTGACCAATTCTTTTTAATTTTTTTGATTCGCTTCATGGCAGATTTATTGTAATTTGCCATTGTTTTGTAGTACATGATCTGGTCATCGAAATAACTTTTTAAATGTTCAATAATGTCCTGGTTAACACGCCCTCTGGGTTCATTGGGTTTTTTGTGAGCCATCATGTAGAGGGGGTCGTTTTCGGTTGGTACTCTCACTGTCGGTGGTTCATCTGCAAAATAATCTGTATATTAATACGTGAAGCAAAAACTTTATACCCTTTACAAAAACTACGGACGGAGGAGTGAAATTTGGCACGACAAGGCATGTCATCATCATATCAGCCGAAAGACGTCCACTGCTGGACATGGGCTTCGCCCAAGTGTCGCCACAAGAACCGGTCCTCCGCGTCTCGCATCCATCGGCTACCCGCGACCCTGACCAGGTCATCGGTCCACCTTGTGGGACCTTTCAAAGCTACGTGTTCCGTTACCAATATTATGTAACTTTTATTTTGGGTGTCCTAGGAGGTCCATGGAGTTTCTTGCAGGTACTCGTACTTGTACATAGAGGTCTACGCTTTGGAATGGCAACTAGCCTCATCTTTCTAAGGGACTGAACCGCTTGACATTTCAAAAGTGGCTGTATTTTTTTTAATTCACAAATACTTGATGACAACTAATGGAATCTGAAAAATTACTTACTCATTGGCGAAGGGTTTTTTGGATTTTCTAGCGTAGTAGCATCGCGCTGCGTATTTGCATCACCCTTACAGTAGTCACTTGTTTTATTGGGATCAGCTGGCCCCTGTTCTGGGTCCCCAAAGGACCCTCCCGAACCAGCGGCTCCTGCTCTCGACCCAACGTGCCTCATTCTCATCACTTGCGAAGTTATCACCACCAAATGATTTAATTTAGGAATCGAATTCATTTTGACTTGCACAATAAACAAATAAATATTACATGGAGTGCACTTCGTCCGTATTACTTTACGAATTTTGAAAAGGATGGCCCAAATTTTATAAAATAATATCAAAACTTCTTAAAATTTACTAGATTACTTGAATTTTCATTTGCTTCTGACTGATTGTATGAATGACAACCAAAATTTTTTTTTGAATTATTTGACTTAATTCTGATTTCAAAAATGTGTGTGTATTCTTTGGAAATATATCAAACAGACCTCTTTGTCGTAGTAAATTTCCGTAAACCAATACAAACACGTAACATATTGCGTAACATTAATTTTATTACTTAGTTAATAACAAAAATTAACTAATTTGGGCATATAATAATTATAGGTACGAGTACATTAAAGTGTCAACTACTCTCATTTTAATCTGGTTACATACCAGAAATATATTATGTACATGACGCATAGCATTATCCATTTAACCCGACTACGGCGAAGCAAAAGGTACAGTTCCGATTTTTTCAAAATCATAATATATCTAAAATACTTCGTCTTGATTGTCCGCTCATTCTGTCGTCATACTAATGGTGGTGGCTGTGGTCGTATGCCAAATTATCATAAACTTTAGGGCAAAGTGGCATATGACCACGGTTTTTTTTTTTATGGATGGGAAATCATCAAATGACTTCTTCCGCTCTGGGTGGAGCGGAAGGGCGTGTCAGACTCTTACTGACTAAAACCCATCCGTGTTCCTTCTAAAGCCCTTTGCGTTCCAGGGCTGCGGTGACTCTTTCGAACAAATTCCGCAATCCTGGCCGGCTCTGGCCCTAGCGGGCCCGTCCTCTATGCTGACATCTCTTGGAGGCGCGCGTGAAACACAACGCGCCTTCGCCCGGGCCTGGTGGTGATCGGACAGCGAGCCAACCAAAGCTCGACTTCCGCAGGCCCGCGCCTACGGTGGTCGGGGATCGCTATGTATTTAAGTAGATCATAGCTATTCTAGCTTCTTTCTTAAATTGGGGTCGGGTTCCAGTCGAACCGAATTCAGCTGAACACCAGTATTTAATATAGGGAACGTGCAGCACGGCGTGTCACTGTCAAGTATATTTTACTTATAAGTTTCGTATTTGCAACGCTAGATGGCAGTCTACTTCGTGCACATTCCCCTAAACGGAGCGTGCAGGAACTATAGGTGGCAACACAGGTGCGTCAATGTCAAGGTCAATTCAAACGCTAAAGTTTCGAATATGCAACACTAGATGGCATAGTCAACGCCGTGAACGTACCTAATTACATGTAATTTGTTTACTTAATAGACGATAAATATTGAATAGTTTGTAGATAGATAAAAATTTGAGATGAGAATATTTTTTTGTTTCCATACTTTTTCGCAACGGAATCATGATGGCATTGCCACGCCATAGCAGAGAAGCTGGCTGAAACAGTTATACTACAAAGTTCAAGTAAGAGAAACTTATATAAAAATAATGAAAACAAATAATATAATTCAACAACTCGATATTCCTTTCGATATTTACACGATATTACTATAAGACATGCACAAAACGCGACACAAGGACAACAGTTCAATAAAATAATATTGATAAATAAAATTTTATTTGGTTCATGTTTCTTGTTTTACATTGTTGCGCGTGTAGTCATGGCAATTGCGACGCCGACATTGAAAATATTCGGTAAAAATTTTGCCTCGACACAAAGGAAGGAGCATTATCTTGTACTGTAAAACAAATATTTTTTCTTAATGCGAAGTTAAAGAAAATAAACCTAATCCTAACTGTATAAAATTTTATGAATACGAAAGTGAGTTTTTTTGTCTTATCACTTTCTCACGCATAAATCACTGAACCGATTTTAATTAATTTTGGTAGAGAGGTACACTCAAGATGATTTTAAGACTGTATAGTACGACGCTCGTTGCTAAAGGAAACATAGAGAAAAACAATTTGCAAGTTATGGTGCTATGGTGCTTAAATATGGGCAGAGCTGTGCCAAAGAATGAATGATGGCTTATTAAATATTTAAATAAAAACAACAATAGAAAAAAAACCTGGCCAAGTGCGAGTCGGACTCTCGTGCGAAGGGTTTCGAACGAATGTTATTTATGTAACAGTGTTATTTTGACACTATAGACTTCTTATAGATTTCCTGTGGAAATTTTATGCTCATTTTATGGTTATTTCTCATTTAATTTCTTGAATAACTATTCAATTTTTTCCATTTGATATGTAACACGGCATTGTTTGAAAAACTCTTTTTTATTTATTTATTTAAACTTTATGTACAATAGTGGTACATGGGCGGACTTAATGCATAAAGGAATTCTCTACCAGTCAGCCTCAGTCAGTAGTCAGTCTTTAACTGTGTCCCAAACAAAAATTAGAATCAAGAAAAATGTTTATTTGGGACTCGCACAAGACAAACAAACCAGTAAAATAAAATTAATAACTAAACAGTAGAATAAAATAATTATCTGTGCGAGGCCAAAATGGTCCCTTTCTCAGCTTATGAGGCAATATCTAAAAAATAAATAACGCAGCACCGGTATTCTGATAGGGCCAGTCGTGGTGCCACGGACACACTCACGGAGCATACCTATATAAAAAGAATAAATTATAATTTATAAATTATGCTTATAATCTGCCAATTTTGTATGTCTTTAAATATTTTCTTATCACAAAACAAAATTCCTTATATTTCTAATACACAACACAACACTGAATGTGTTCGATTGCCGCTCATATAAGCGAAAATCTACAATTTCTATTCGCACACGATCGTCGAGCGCCTGAGAGAATATCTATTGGAATAAAATGCTCTTTGGATTGCGACACATATGGGCTCTTTTTTATATTCTTTGTTGTGTTTTGTTTGTAATAATTAATGCGTTTGCAGTTTTGTTTTTTGTTGCAAGAAAATGCAGATTTATTGACGTAAATAAGAAGAACATTTTTTTGGGAATGAAAATTTCATCGTTTGAAACCACGATGTGGTTGTTGTGTAATATAATCCGTCTTGAAAAATAAAATTTCGTCATTAATATACTTAACGATTTCTTTTTTTGTGTCGCCATCTTATTATATAGCGCCAACTTGATTTTTGCAGCCTTCTTGTTATTTATAAGATCCTTGTAGCACTGTATCTAAAACAAGATTACCACTAAACCCTGACTAAACCTCACCATCACAGCTTACTCGGCACTTTTTAAGTTAACCCGTCTACCCTCAACACTTTATAAACAAGGAAAACAAAAGAAAAGCGCCCTACAGCGCAACGAAAAACTAAAACAGCGCTTTGTAAATCAACAAGGTTGACGTGAATTACTATCGCCAAGTGTGAATTTATGGGGGCCAAGTGCCTTTCCGTGCAGTAATTCAATTCAAGGGGCAGCGTGGAACAATGGACTTAGTAACTTAGTGCGCACCCTGCTTTATGTTGGCTATATTGAAAATTGCAATAACAGGTTGTGACTTTACGAAGGTTTTTTTTTTTGCAGACCATTATTTAAGCTAAGGTCCATACACACAACACACATGAGTCGCATCACTGGCGGCGCGTCGCAGTCGTTTTTTTTTGACGTGACAGCGTCTAATAAATCGATGAACGCCCGGCTGCACGCACGTAAAACGATGACTGACGTTACGCTCATTGTAACGTTACGATCATTTCATCAATGTTTTGTTATGACGTTGTCACGTTAAACTATCGTCCGTAAACCGACTTTACAGACAACATTTTTTTTTAATGGGATAAGCTCGCCTCACATTCGCAACCACTGCAACTCCTGAAAGCCAGAATCACCAGTGGCAACCACCAGAAAAAACGCCGAGTCAATGAAGCTCGACGCGTCCCGGAGAAACGATTTAACTGTCTTGGATCCCGCAACGAAATTAATCAGAAAAGCTAATTGATAGTTTACAAAAAAAAATGTAAAATTGCGCTTTTCTAATTAACCGTACCGTATACATCTCTTACCCTTATGATCCAAGTCATTTTCTCCACTCGACCCAGCTTCTCCTGTGAGAAAGTACCTATAGGTACCTACAATATAACTCGTTTTTATTGACGGTACACCTTGCCCACGGTTCTATCACTTTTTGACAGATGGAACGAGTGATTGCAGCGACGTAAAATACTGATTATTGTTTCGATTAATGACATTGTATATAATATCGATTATTGGTTATTTGCTTTCGAATAAAATGGTGTTAACTTTGCGTATGTGTAGAAACTAACAGCACAATAAGACTCTCTTTAGTAGGTCTTCAAAATTCACTTAGTATTTAGAGCTCGTATAATTTCGTCACTTTTCGGTTTTATTTACAATTTATGTAAGTGAAGCTTAACTTGGTTCTTAAAATTACGACTACATTTGAAAGAAGTTCTCCGTGAAATGTATTTTCCCGAATGTCATTTAAATTCGATTGTTAGGAGATAGATGATCTACTACTTTATTTTTTTTGTTTAGGATGGGAAATCATCAAATGACTTCTTCAGCTCTGGGTGGAGCGGAAGGGTGTGTCAGACTCTTACTGACTAAAACCCATCCGTGTTCCTTCTAAAGCCCTTTGCGTTTCAGGGCCGCGGTGACTCTTTCGAACAAATTCCGCAACCCTGGCAGAAGATGTACTTTTTATTATTTTCTTTTTAAGGATGGGGTTACATCAAATGACTTCTTCCGCTCTGGGTGGAGCGGAAGGGCGTGTCAGACTCTTACTGACTAAAACCCATCCGTGTTCCTTCTTCCTTTGCATTCCAGAGCCGCGGTGACTCTTTCGAACAAATTCCGCAACCCTGGCAGAAGATCTACTACTACCACTAGATTTTATGGTATAATCTTCTTTTAGCATTCTCATTCTCCATTTATAACGTACTTAACATTTCCTGTGCATTTGTTGGTAGGTTGAGTTATAAAGTCTATAGCATTTTTGATGAGACTTCCCATTTGATTAGTTAAGCAGAAATATTTACACTACTAGTTACATATTTTTAATTTACAACTTTCTAGTAATAAACATATTTTTATATAATAATTTTTAAGCATTTATTCAGTTTTATTTTTTACAATTTTTCCTTAACTTAATATTTCCTTAACTCTAGTCTGTTTGCCCTTTGGCAAAGGCCTCTCCCAGTTGTCTCCACCTACTCCTATGTCTGTCTGTCCTAGTCCACAAACTTCCTGCTATTATCTTAATTCCATCTACCCAGCGCTTAGATGGTCTTCCTCGTGTCCTTATTTCACTTTTAGGATACCAATGAACAATTCATTGTTCATGTTTTATATTAGGGGAAAATAATTAATCTATACTTTCTATACCTACTCTATAGGTACTAAAATTATAAATGCAAAAGTTTGGATGTTTGGATGAATGTTTGTTACTTAATCACGTGAAAACGGCTGAAAGGATCTTGATGAAATTTGGCACAGAGGTAGATTGTTGTCTGGAATAACACATAGGATATTTATTTTTATCCCGGGAGGACGTTCCTTTGGGATAATTTTCAACATTCTCGTGGTCGGAGCCGAGCGCGGCAGCTAGTAAAATAGATTGTAAACTCTCGATAAATTGTCAAATGAACATTTGTTCCACAGTAATTTTACGAATCAAAATCTTATATTCTACAATATTTCCATGCCGGTCCGAGAATTTGTGGACTGACATAAACTGGCTACCAATCAACACTCTGGTCTACAATTTATCTGTTTTAGTGTGAAACTTAAATTTGGGAACTTGGCCCCTCATTGATCTTTGTTGGTGCGAGCTCACATCTGAACAGACCAATGAAAGCCTTGCGCCATTTAAGTCAGTATTTTGTGTCAGTCAATTTCTCGGAATGTCTTTGAGAGATTAATATAATATAATATAATAACAATATATCTTCGGACAACTCACACACGGTCATCCGATCTCAAACTAGGCAGAGCCTGTGCTATGGCAACCAGACAACTGATAAACATACTTATACTTAGATTATCTTCTATAGACTATCAACTTTAATGCGTAAGAAGTATTCCGAATGTTCAGTTGACAACTTAACGAGAGTTTATAATCTCTCAAGTTATTTTTTAATCTTACGGAGTTTGCCATTTCCCGGTGACATATACAAACAAAACAGAAGTCAAAGAGAAAAGTGCCCAAAAAGCTGTCAGTTTTATTGGCAAAATTTGGTCAAGCCCTGTAGTCACGTTTCAGGCTATTCTTCTTTTTGTATCTATAATCCAGACCAGAGAATATGCAGATTACATATTTAATAAAAATACATCAATTCCAGCGCAATGCGGTGAGAAATATCAAATGAAAAAACGTTACAAGTGAAGCCGAGAATTGCGTGAAGTTGTTTCTGTGCGAACATTTTTCCTGGACTGACAGCTAGGATTGGTACTCCCGGTCTTGTTATTGTGTTTGTACTTTTAATTCTTTTTCTTTATTTATCTTACCTCAGACACATGCGTTTTATTCTTAATACTTATTATTCACGTCTCATGTCAAATACATTTGAATATATTAGTTGCATACGTTGCGTTGCGTTATATATATTGTTGTTGTTGTGAGTCGTATTTTGCATTTTTAGCATTCTCTGTAAAGTCAAAGTCAAAGTCAAAGTCAAAACGTTTATTTCAATTAGGCCGTTAAACGGCACTTTTGAACGTCATCATTTACAGTTCAGTATAATAATAATATTACATTAATAAAGTGACTCTACAGTCCATTCGGAAAGGTAGATTCTTATGGAGAAGAAAGGACAAGAAACAACGGCTTAACGATTTTGCTAGTCTCGGAGGAGTCTCGGTCAGTAATGGATCCTATGATGGTACTTGAGGGCCAGTTTTACTAATGTTTTAAGCAACATTCGAATTTGCATCTTAGTCGCAATCTATCAAAAACGCTTCTTCCATACATTTTGACGAATTGCGACCGAGATGCGAGTTGCTTTAAAATAAGTAGGAAACTCATTTCCCACCAAAAAAAAATTATAATTTTATTTAGTTAGATTATCGAAAAATATTGGATACTTATTCTTTATTTTATTAAATCAATAAAAAATATGAATATAAAACGCATCAAAAATAAGGAGTGGGGACTTGTAACGTCACCTTTCAGTAAAAAGTGTACTGGTAAGTGACGTCACACGAGTTTTCGACGCACTGTATCGTCTTCATTTTTTGTTGACGTGACAAACCAAAAAATACGTGTTCAATATTTTTTGGAAATCTATCTGACGGCGTAATTAAATTGTTTTGCTCAAATACCTTTTGGTCCTTTGATTGTGCCTATTCGTACTTATCATTACCACTTGCCACAACCTGTCAAAAATGCAGCTAAAACAAAACATTACCACCAAACCAAAGCGCACGAAACAGTCAATTTCCCTGTCCGTACTCCGAGTTCCCCGAACAAACCGCTAATCTTTTCGGAATTCCTCTTTGTCTCCCAAGTAATATTTTAATTAAGGCCCGTCTGCGTCTTCCAGGCAATTAAAACTTACGCCACGCGACTGACATTTGTTTTCCTTGACTTAAGTTAAGTTAATGCTATCCGGATGCACACTTAGCCGTCATAATTAATAGCGTTTTGTTTTTCGGATTGTTTGGGCAGGATGTTTTTTTTTGTGGTCATTTTTGTGCGACCAGTTTTTAGGTTCAAATAAGCAGTAGATTTTTGTGTAAGACCATTTTATAGAAAATGTGTTTGTAGGTCCTAATGGTATGTGTGGAAGATGATATGGCTGTGTGGAGGTGAGTTTTGAGCTGACAGTTTATATTTAGATATGTATGACAGAAGAAGACATGCTGTGGCGGCCCCTAGGTTAGGATAGGGTTAAGAGTATCTTTGGGTCCAGGGGCGGCGGACTTGGGGATGTCCGTCGCCCCCCATTCATCCGGACCCGAGGTGGCGGCGCGTGGTGTTCCCGTTCGGGGCGTAGCGTGGGGAGCCAAACACCTCACTCCCCTCGCCGACGCGAGGTGGCCCGCAGTGGCGGGGATTGCGGAAGTCGCATACGTTCCCGCGATCCCCGGCGTAGGTGGGACATGGAACACCGGGGTGGTTTTAGTCAGTAAGAGTCTGACAGACCCCTCCATTTTTCGGATTTCCATGAGGATTTCCCCCCGACATCAAAAAAAAAAAAGGTTTAAGAGTATCTTGAAAGATATGAGGAAGGCCTTTGCTCTTTACCCAGAAGTAGGATAATATGTGCAAAAATAAAAACCAAACAATTGAGAGCCTGACTCTGACTCGCGCACTGAATGTTCCGTAAAAAAAGAATTTTCAAAATCGGACTACTCTGTAAAAAGTTACGCGTGGGCATACATAAAAAAATTAATATAAGTACGCGTTGACTTGAGAACCTCCTCCGTTTTGTTCGTCCGTTAAAAAATGCCTATGTAGATATAGTTCGTGTATTACGGCAATAGTGTCGCGATTTTTTTCGAATTTACATTATTTACTGAAGTTTATAAACTATGACATATTCACATTACTCTGACGAAAAGATATACGTTTAAAGGACAAACTTAACTTTGAATTTCTTTCTCCAATACATGGATGTAGCCGTAAAATCGTGAAATTCTATAATCTGTGCTTATCCTCATTAGAAAAAGCGTTAGTGAATACATTTAAAAACAATGTAAAAATATATCAACTTATATTATAGTTTCCAATGGCAATGATCCGCAACAAAACAAGCACTTAAATCCTGTCACTCGGAAAACGCCGTACATATTTCCTGGTTGGCGCGTCAATAAATGATCTTCCATATAAAATCACATATGCTTACCATCGTATAAATACGTAACACATATATTAGATGCCGTAACGCACCCAATTTACCGGTTATCTGGGGGAACGGTCCCTAAAAAGATCGTAATGACGGAATAAGGCTGAGGTCATAAAGTAATACGGTTTGCGAAAAAACATTTTTCTTGTTAACGAAAGTAGATGTATTATTATATAAGGTTTGATTTTGATCTGCCTTTATATTTTAAGAGTAATATAAATGTGGGAATTTGGTATTTGAATTCTTTGATATATGGACTTTAATTCTGAATTGAGTATTTAGAGTTAAGAACTCCGACGGGTATGTAGGCCGAAATATATTTTTTTCTTTTATTCATTTTATTTTGTATTTTATTAATTATGTACTGGATGGCTTCAATTTGATATGACGGAACTTGTGAGTGACGTCACACGCTATTAGTGCTGTCTCTGTTTATTACAGATTTTAAAGCGCTGACAACACCGAGATTAGATTTTTAAGAGACATCTCCAGCAGTGGACTACGATAGGCTGAATTTTGATGAATTCACGTATTCAAAGTTTGGGAAACGTCTCCGATGCTGATAGATTTTTCATCAACCTTTTTTAGATACTGGGATCTAATCTAATTACAAGGTAGCCTTGTTATTAATTAGGTTCCAAAGTAAATTAATTCTTGCCTAAAGTAATAAACTGAATCTACTTAGAGAATTCTAAAGAACCTGCATTAAACATTCATACTGTACTGTGGGAGTAACGCCTGCTTTGGCAGCTATCAAGTACAGGGTTTTGGATTTGATCACCAGATCGGACATGGTGATATTGATTTCTTTCAGGAATTTCTGGAGGAAATATAAGTGTCATGTTATGTTACATACTTCACTTAAAAATATAATAAAATACTCGGATTTGGCCATCCACGCACACTTGAAAAATTCAATCTGTATATATGTCACCAGAAAATTGCAAACGCCGTAACATTGTAAAATATCGCGTGAAATTGTTAACAATTTTTTCGTAATAAGACACGGATATATAATTATTGGAAACTACTGAATTTGGATGGGATTTATTTTATACTAAACTATTTTTTCATAATATATCGAGAAATTATAATCCAATAAAGATTTATTACAATCTTACGGAGTCTGCCATTTTCCGGTGACATATACACCATAATAAGATTAATTTCTTTTATTATCAACAATCTACTACTAACAGCTTCACTCTCATGAAAGTCTCTTTTTTTTCGTTTGGAACGTACCAACTATACAAGGACATTTCATTCATATCATAAACAATTTTAAATTGAATCGAAATCTTACACAAAAAATCTGAAATATTTTGAAGATAAATTATTAATATAATACATAGCACACTTGTGTTATACTATTTTTTTTTAAATTCATGCTCTGATTATGTACCTGTGTTCTAAACATTAAAATCCTTTCAACCGTTCAGACATCCAAACATATAGACTTTCACAATTTTCATATATATATCCAAACATACTTCTTTATGGATGGAGAATCATTAAATGACTCCTTCCACTCTAGATGGAGCGAAAGGGAGTATCAGTCTCTTACTGACTAAAACCCATCCGTGCTCCTCCTAATGCCTTTTGCGTTTCAGGGCCGCGGTGACTCTTTCGATCAGATTCCGCAACCAATCAAACATACTAGGAACTATTCAAGCAAGGTCAACGGACCACACTTTGACGTCAGTGGGCCATCCTAGCGATATAACTCCCCTAGCCGTCCGTTAAGACTCTCGAGGGACGCAATATATGTACAGCCGCGATACACGACACACTCATGTTCGTGTTTATTACACCTAATCTTAATTATAAACTCATACATGGTGGTTGGTGGCATATTTTTTCAACGCGGCAAGGATTTTAAACTCGTTTCACTAAAGATTTGAACTGAGCAAGTTGTCTCTAGAATTTAATTAATAAATACTTACTTTACGGAATAGTTTAGTGTACTAATCAGAGATCGGAATAGGTAGACTATATTTACCTAATGTTCGTGGAAGTAAGTTGACATTGAGTTGATAATATCTCCTCTAAAATTCCGGAATCATAAATGGAATCATGACAATTAAAACCCGGGATTCTAAAAACATGAACTGGACTTTCGAGTTTAGTTCCATTGTCTCTTAAATTTACTTTCTATGATACCGACGCCATATTCTTTCATCTATAAGTACTTAACAACATCACCAAATAAAGCCGGTAGCATATTTACTAATACCCAAATCTGTCTGGCGTAGTGTTGCCGCGGGCGCGCCAGCCAAAACACGTCGAATATATTTTATGTGTCTGGCACCACCGCGCAAATCTAATCTCTTGGAAATTATCCGCGCATAGGACGTATGACCGTATGACCCTTGTTGTTTGTAGGGAGCAGTAAAGTGTCGTTTTTTTGCATGTGTTGTGATTGCTTCTGGTTTTTAGTTTTATGGTGCGAATTACACCATACAGCGAGTTTTAATTTTGAAATCTATACTAATTCTAGCGGTCCCGGCAGACGTTGTCCTGTCCGAACGTTTGCTTTGTGTCTGACAAAAAATGCAATGCAGCGCCACCTACCGGGTCCAATTGTAAATCTAAACCTTTCTTGAATACCCTTTAACACACACAAAAAAAAATCATCAACATCGGTCCAGCCGTTTAGGAGGAGTTCAGTGACATACACACGTACACAAGTAATATTATATTAAGATAATAAAGCTGAAGAGTTCGTTTGTTTGAACCCGGAATCTCTGGAACTAACAGTAGGATTTGGAAAATTATTGTTGTATATGATAGCCACATTTATGAGGAAGAAAGGATATTGGCAATACGGGAATGGGAAAAAACGGGATATGCGCGTACGAAGTCGCGGGCAAAAGCTAGTACTTATTTTTTTACGAATAAAAGGTTTCAAGTGTGTTTTATCTGGAAAAATATGCCTTTGTCCAGCAGTGGGACACTTTAGAATACCAAATTAAAATCCCATTTGTTTTGAGACAATTCGACATAACACGACGTGACGTAGTGGGAATCATTCCTATACAATACTCTTAACGAGACCTTTCACTAATGCACAACTTTATAACTTATTCTTAATTCGTGTGGAAATAGTACCTACCTATTAGTAGCCTCAGATACTAAACGAAAATGCTTGCAATTAGTACTTTTGTTGTTGAAGGTTTTCAGCTTTTTTTTTTTAAGGATGGGAAATCATCAAATGACTTCTTCCGCTCTGGGTGGAGCGGAAGGGCGTGTCAGACTCATACTGACTAAAACCCATCCCTGTTCCTTCTAAAGCCCTTTGCGTTCCAGGGCCGCGGTGACTCTTTCGAACAGATTCCGCAACCCTGGCAGTGACTTTACTAGTGTGTGTGAGTGGATTTTACTAGTTAAAATATAACAATAACGTCGCCATAATATTCAGCAATATTCCACATAAATAGTTGGTGGTCTAGCCAACAAAAATCCCAATTTGGCGGACGCCCAGCCGAAATACAACCACATACAGGATGTATTCGAACTGAAGCAAGCTTATATGGGCTCACTTAGCCGATTTTATAAGTAATCAAATAAAACGCATTTTTGTAAAGAATCTTGCAGAGTTTAGTGCCTGCGTGGTTTAGCACTAACTCTCGGGTTGGTTGTTATTTGGTTAAGTGGGTTGATATGGTTTCGTAGTGAGTTTACGATCACTGGTTGAATGATACTAAAATGGTAAACCTGAGCTAAAAAGGCACTAATTGGTTTGAATTGAGTTACGCGATTGGTGGTCGAACACGTACTAACTGGTGATAGTTGCGATACATGCATTTATGGTAATGTACGCAGCCCAAAGTGCTGACCTGTTCGGTTTCAAATATTGTACTGAACAAATCTCATTATAAACAACGTTTGTCATTTTATGTGAGGCTTAATTTTGAAAAGTTATACCTATTTAATTTGAAGACCTCGTGGCTAATTAATAACGCACGGTTCGATCTTCGAGGTTAAACAGTGCTTGAAGAGGTTGATCCGTGGAAGGGTGTCCATTCATTACATACCGAGACTCATCCGTGCCTCGGAATGCACGTTGAACCGCTGATCCCGGCTGTCAATTGTAGATCTTTGACAGTCGTTACGGATAGTCAGTAGCCAGAAAATCTGGCACCAGTTTTGCCAAGGGTACCTTAGTTCCCAGTTACTGGATTGTAGAAGTCTGATAGGCAGTCGCTCCGATTTTGATGAATTGATTTTAAGCATGCCAAATTGCTGTGATTGTGTAAATGGTGTCAATGGTTGAAACTGATTATAATTTTTTTAATCTTCACAATTTTTTTTTTTAAATCCACATTTTAGCCTTTTTTGCCATTTAAATGAAGACCATTTAACTTAAGTTAATTTAAAATTCAAAATTCATTTATTCAAATTAGGCTGAGTGCCAGCACTTTTTGAGCGTCAAAATTCTACATAAAGACAGTCCCCCAAAACGCCCGCCCGTCACCACTTCCTAGTGCTGTAGCTGGGAAGAAGAAGTGGCGCAACAAACTCCCCAGCAACACATCTGTCTGTTAAGCTTTTAAAAACTTGAATTTATACAATAGTATGCAAAGTATTTTACAATACATGACACAGAAAATAAAATATTCAAACTGTAAATCAAATTAAATGAAATTAATTGACACTTGGTAGCTAGCACACTCCATTAAGCCATCAGAAATAGACAAACTCAAGCATTAACAAGTAAACCAAACTAATTATGCCTCCGGGCATAAATGGTGTGCCCGCTAACACGTGCAATAGTATAGTCTAACAATAGGATTGTGACTGGAGCCACAAGTGATGAACTAGAGCTAACATAATACTAATAATAAACAGTAGTTTAACGTTAATACAACAATAATAATAAAAAATAAAAAAATACTATGACCAGCAAGACGACCAGTCACCACAAGCAGCACTCGTTCACGAGCATAACGCAAAGATCAGCCATTACCGCCCTCGCCATGTTTGAGGGAAGGAGGTAACCCGACCCCCGACGCTACCGCAAGCAGTGACATCTAGGGGAGCATGACGAACTTGCCGGTTGATCAGGCAAAAATAATATATAAAACAGCTATGGACAACAGTAGTTGATCATATGTTGCAATACAACTCATACAAAAAACAATTGTAACGATTAGATTATGTCAAAAAAGAAAAAGTAAAAGATAACTGATCAGTACGGTCAGAGTGAAGATAATAATATATATGTATTATATGAACTCATATAACCTGTTATAAGCTAAATCATATAGAAAGAATATTAAATATAACAAATATCTTGCGTTCAACTCTGCGACCAACAATTCTTATCGCCTAAATAGTCATTGATAGTATGCCTCAGAACAAAGGTAAGATTAGGCAAGAAAAGAAAGGGGTAGTTTATTGTAAAAACGGATTTCGAGCCCCACAAACGAGCCCTGGATCTTACGGAGACGGTAGGAAGGAGCATGTAGTTTGTGCTTGTTTCTGGTGTTAAAATTGTGGATATCGCTGGTTTTAGTATATAAATGTATATTTTATAAAAAAATAATTTGACTTTTAAACATAGGAATTAAAGTAAGAAGCCAGCCTGGAACACTAGATTTGATAAATATTAATTGGATTATTTTTTATAGTTAAAAATCTACTTGATCCCTAGACACTTTTTACGTGTTTATTTTAATGAATGATCCCGGCTGTCAATTGTGGATCTTTGACAGTTGTTACGGATAGTCAGAAGACAGAAAATCTGACACCAGTTTTGCCACAGGGTACCGTATTACCCAGTTACTTTTGCCAAGGGGTACCGTATTACCCAGTTACTGGGTTGTGGAGGTCAGATAGGCAGTCGCTCCAAGTAAAATACTGGTACTTAGCTACATCCGTTCTAACTAGAAGCTTAAGTAAACATAGTTGGAGGGGCTAGGCAGACTGTACATATTTAATATCAGCCTAGTATCTGAGTACCGACATCACAACGCAAAATACAACCGACTTCCAAATAACAAAAAAACACTACAAGTATAAAATAACTTTAATTGCGGATTTCGGACTTCCGAAATTCCAAAAAAAATCGAATCTGTTAATAAATTACGTAAAAAAAACAACGGCATTAAATAGAACCTCCTCCTCGATACTACACAGTAGCATACAGTCATTGTATGCTACGTTCATAGTAACTTTTAAATTAAATAATCAATTAAGTAAGTCTTGTTAAGCAGAAACCAGTTTACTTCAAGCCGGCTTCAAATATACACCTATTTTATGTGTCCGACAAAGCTTGTACATAACTTCACACTACCTTTCTTGCAAACTATGTACAGTCGAGTCGTTCTCTCCTTCGTCAGTTTTCATAATCTAGGTACTACTGAGCAGACTACAATGACTACTATAACTTAAAAAAAACAAGTTGTTTAGTACATTTTGTCCAGTTTTGCACACATGAATGTATGAGGAATAATTGTTTCGGGATCTCATAGTAAAAGTTGTTCATAATAATGATTACAGTGAGTCCTTTTCAGATTTTGAATTCATTCTGTTACATTTTATAAATAGGAGCAGTCTTTCACCAGTGACATCTCTCTCCTTTAATTGTTAGTACCTGTCAACATTTCAAATTAGCCTTCTATCAGAGAACAAAAACAGAAATTAAGGTGACGAACCTATTTTTACTTTGACTGTACAAATACAGGCGAAATAGTTTCTAGTTAGTCAAATACTTATGTAAATATGTATGTAATACGAACAATGTTACCTAGCGGGATTAACTAAGTTACAATTAACGCCAACTCACTGTTTAACACGAAGGTTTACTAACTAAATATGTTTTCAGCTTAAAATAGTCTAAATTCTATTGTATGACGAGCAGAACCCATGATGTGGGGATAAGATGGATGAGCTAAGTTGACTTGCCTAAAATTATTTATTTTACTTCTTTTGAATAAACTACCCATCTTAAGATTACGCACTCTGAAATTCCAATGATAAAATAACGTTTTTTTAAACCATTATATTTTCTTGAAACCAATACAAAACTATATCCCAAACAAATTAAAACTCAGACATAAAAACTAACACCACTGTCGTCCAATTTGGATGACGTTTAAAAATGGTCACAAAAGGTATATTATATTATAGTATTTAAATGAATACAGATTTGTTTAATATGAATTAAACAAATAAATATAATCCTGATTGCCGAAGAAACATCGTTCATGCGGATCATAGAATCAAGACCAAATTCAATCAATTCAAAACAAAACAATATCCGCGACCTTCGAGAGGATTCCATCGCTTTAACAAATATTTGTGTTTCATTCATGCACATACCTACATCGAATATAATCAATAAACCTGAGCTGACATGCATCTGGAGACGACGCTGAGGACGCGACGCCAGGCTACGTGTCTCCTGGCAACGGTTGTCAGGATACCCGCCGCCGAAATGCCTGGCTGGACGGCGCGGCGCTCCAGGCCGCCGCCAGCGCGTCTGCGTGGCTGTGTTGACACGTGTTGTCAATAATTTTATTATAAGTTCAGTGTGTTTTTTTTTCTTAATTCGTTTTAAATAGTGTTCTTTTTTACATTAAACTGTTGGTATGGTTAGTGGTAGCAGTGATGTGGCAGAAGGTAGTGCAAGTCAACCTTCGCTAAGCTTCCTGGAGAGGTGTCCTCTCTGCACCCAGGCACGATTTTTCAAAGGTAAGCGGGGTCTGAATGNGCCAGCGCGTCTGCGTGGCTGTGTTGACACGTGTTGTCAATAATTTTATTATAAGTTCAGTGTGTTTTTTTTTCTTAATTCGTTTTAAATAGTGTTCTTTTTTACATTAAACTGTTGGTATGGTTAGTGGTAGCAGTGATGTGGCAGAAGGTAGTGCAAGTCAACCTTCGCTAAGCTTCCTGGAGAGGTGTCCTCTCTGCACCCAGGCACGATTTTTCAAAGGTAAGCGGGGTCTGAATGTGCATATTGGAAAGGTACACAAACCCCAACATGCACTCACTTCAGACCCTGACATTACGCTTACACCTCCTACACCAGCTACATCCAATTTTGACTTGTTATGGAAAACCCTGTCAAAATTCAAAAACTCTGTACCCGTTTTAAAGCGAGTTCCCCGCGGCGGAAGACCTCTGGTAGCACAACATCTAGAAGGATGTGTTCGTCGTGCCACCCGGGAGAACTCGCTAAGTGCCGGGGAACATCTACTCACCTTCCCATATAGAGTTTTACATGAAAATAAGAATTTGGCTACCAAAAAAACTTTAACTGCACAAATTAAAGAAAACTGTAACGGCCCACAATTTGGACACAAAATTATCAACACAGAAGTACCCTTCAAAAGGCATTTCCAATC